>JABMCL010000448.1:200000-217500 GCA_018857735.1 Alviniconcha marisindica | reverse complement strand
ACAGAAAAAAAAAAAACCCCAAAGCGGAATCGAACCTCGGGGTCCTTCTGCTTACCAGCCACGCCTTACCGCCAGGCCACAGCGACTGCCACACTGAGGGGCCAGCCACCACGCGACATGTTCCAGACCCACCTAGGCCGACAGCCCGTCCAGCGCCACAGCATTTCCCGGAAAAACAAGGCGATATAATTATTCGGTCTGAACAAATAAGTGCCTCTCAGTAAACGTAAAGGCACCGCAGGCATCCATATGACGTGATAGGATTTTTGCTGTATTTTTTGTTTTTTGTGTGTGTGTGTTTTGTCCTGCCACCATCTCCCTTCAGTAAAGTTTATCTTCTCGCTTTTGTTGGATTGGACAAACAAAGCAATCGACACGCCGGGGGGAGGGGGGGGGTGGGGGTGGGGGTGAGGAGGGAGGAGGGAGAGAGAGAGAGAGAAAAAGAAAAAAAGAAGAGACAGGGAAAGAAAAAACAGAGACAGAGACAGGAACAGAAAACAGAAGACAAAAAAAGACAGACAAAAGACAGAAGACGAGAAAAACAGACAGACAGACAGACAGACAGACAGACAGACAGACAGAGACAGATATAGAGACAGAAAAGACAGGAGACAGACAGAAGAACGAATGAACAAAATGTTTTTATTGAATTAGGCCATACCCCTTTCTAGAGGAGGACTTCACAAATGATGTCAAATTCACCTTTCACATCGTTTCTCCGACAATCGCGTTGTACAGAAGAAGAGAGAGAGAGAGAGAGAGGAGAGAGAGGAGAGAGAGAGAGAGAAGAGAGAAGGGAAGGAAAAAGAAAGGGGGAGAGAAAGAAGAAGAAGAGAAGAAGAAAGGGGAGAAAAGAGAAAGAAGAAAAGAAAAGAGAGAAGAAGAAGAAGAGAAAAAGGACAGACAGACAGAAGACAGAAGAAGACAAGACAGACAGACAGAAACAGAAGAGAAGGAGAAGACAGAAAGAAGAAAGAAAGGAGAGAGAAGAACGGTGAGAGAGAGAGAGAGAGAGAGAGAGAGAGAGAGAGAGAGAGAGAGAGAGAGAGAACAACAACAACAACAACAACGCAGAAAGAAGCCGCGAGGGGGGGAAAGGGAGGGGAGGCGGGGTAGAGACGACAAAGCACACGAGGCCGGCTTTTCAGTGAAGGGGACAGCGAGTGGACGTTGTTTTACTGTCCTCACGACTGATGGAAATGGATTGCTTGGAGCCGTGCACCGCCTCCACGTCCGCAGTTATTACGACTGTGGAAAACCAACACACACCTAATAAAATCAAAACCGCGCCGCATCGACAACTCCGTGCTGATTTATGCCCGACGGTTGCGTCCCTTTTACGGATTGTTGCCCCACCCCCAAATCCCTTCCCCCCCCAAAAAAATACAGAAAAAGGGGGAAGAGGGAAGCGGGGTGTCTTCCTTTTGATGAATCCGGCTTCCCCGCTAAAGGCAAACTGGCGTAAACTATGGGGGCAGCGAGAGGGCGAGATCGATGGCTTCTCTTCGTCCCTGCCACGCAGTTTTATGAAATCAAACAAACGGCGGAGGGTTCGTCGAGGTCCTTGCTGATCCCGTATCTCAGACACGAGCATAATGCCGGTGGAGGCTGCCTGGCCAGCCCGTACCCAGCCCAGCACAGCCCAACCCAGCCCCAGCCCAAGCCCAAGCCCAGGCCCCAAAACCCAGCCCAGGCCGGTCGTGGACTTTAAGGGTTCTGGGGATGACAGTGTCACACTTGGGGTCGCGGCCAGGAAAACCCACACGGAGATTAAGGCGGGGTTGGGCAGCCGCCGAATTAATCTGTCATTTGCATTCAGCCCGTACCCAGCTCCCAGGAATCTGATAACTCTTGATCAATTCCCCTTGCATGATTACAAACACACTCTCTCTCTCCCTCTCTCTCCGCCTCATATCTTTCCCATCCCGTTACAGGATTTCTTCAGCGTCACATCGGACCTCCCAGAGCCGTGTGATGAAAGTCGAGGTGGCCGTCCTGGGCACCCCGTCCCTAATAGTCCTTACCGTCTCTGTCAGGAGGTAAAGCGACGTGGAACCTGAACTCGACTCACACACAGCTCGGGAGCTGTGTGAAAGTCGAGGTCACCGTCCTGGGCACCCCGTCCCTAATAGTCCTTACCGTCTCTGTCAGGAGGTAAAGCGACGTGGAACCTGAACCAGACTCACACACAGCTCGGGAGCTGTGTGAAAGTCGAGGTCACCGTCCTGGGCACCCCGTCCCTAATAGTCCTTACCGTCCTGGGCTGCCCGTCTCTAATAGTTCGTAAGGGTCTCTGTGGACGTAACCTGAACTTGAACTCTGAACCCAGGAGCTGTGTGAGAGTCGAGGTGGCCGTCTTGGGCTCACCGCCCCTAATAAGTCAGTGTTATGGTCTCTGTGGACGTAAAGCAACAGTGAACTTGAACACCGGACCTATTGAGCAAAAAACTAAAACAAAACAACAACAAAAAAACCCAAAACGACAACAGCAACAATGAACCTGAACACCGGACCTGCTGAGCCTACTCCTTCAGCGTCTTTTGTTTTCTGTGACACTTCTTCCTCGTTAGATGATTCAACCTGTTTAACGCCGAGCTGTCTCCAAAGAGGTGCTCGCGGGGGACCGAGATCCAAGGACTGAGATGGGGGAAGAGGTAGACTCTACCTAACGCCGGCTACACTGTCACCACCAGAATGACTCCTGCATTACGATGGGCGGCCGATCAGAGCTAAATTGAAAGTTTCATTAATTGCCAGGGGCAAAGTCACAAGAAAGCGTCCGCAGACCATTTTGAAGAGAGTGGACAGCCGAAGCGGATTCTAACGTGGTGAAGTGTTGCTTAATGTCCTCAGATGTCAGTTGACATATTAGGGACAAGCTGAGACCAATGCCGAAGCACGGTTCAGTAATTCTTTACGTCCACGGAAACCAGAAGGCTCGTTAGGACGGACAGCCCAGGACGGCCACCTCGACTCTCACACAGCTCCTGAACTATGCGGATTCTAACCGAGGGCCTTCTGCGTACTAGCCTAATGCATTACCGCGAGTCCAAGCCGAGTTCACAAAGTGTTCCTGAATGAATGATTTAGAGTCCGATTTAGATCAGTGTCAGCTTTAAGTTTCGGCGCGGTCTACCCGTTGCGCTCACTGGTACGGTCTTGTGTCAGCGATAACATCTGAAACATTGTTGTTGTTGTTGTTGTGTGTGCGCGCGCGCGCGTGTGTGTGTGTGTCTCTCTCTGTCTCCCTCTCTCTGTCTCCTCTCTCTCTCTATTCCCAATTACAGTTGAGTTTTGTTATGTTTATGGACTCTTTTTGCTTATGACTATTTAGTTTATTGTATTCACTATCACAACATTGCGGTACGTTGCACAAAAGCTGGAATAAAACATGGAGGGGAAAAAAAGTTGCAATCTGTTTTTGTAGTAACTCCCACCCCACCCCCCACCCCATTTTTTTCTCTCATTAAAGATAAATAAAAATAATAATAATAATAAAAACAACAACAAAAACAACAACAACAACAACAACAACAACATGTAAAACATAATCTTGAACGCTGAGTACCGACTCGCGACGCCGCGGCCAATGGAGGTGAGGTGATGAGCAGGGCCCAAATGTATGAAGAGGGGATAAAGTTAAAGACGGATAGGATAGCCTCTAACGCCGATTAGCTAAAGAGTCCAAAAGCCCGGCTCTCATTGTTCCAGGTACGACCCCACTGCAGGGCTGATGATCAGAAACATCCTAGCTGTAACAACTACTGATCACATCCTAGAAGTAACAACTACTGATCACATCCTAGATGTAACAACTACTGATCACACCCTAGCTCTAACAACTACTGATCACATCCTAGCTGTAACAACTACTGAGCACATCCTAGAAGTAACAACTATTGATCACATCCTAGCTGTAACAACTACTGAGCACATCCTAGATATAACAACTACTGATCACATCCTAGCTGTAACAACTATTGAGCACATCCTAGAAGTAACAACTACTGATCACATCCTAGCTGTAACAACTACTGATCACATCCTAGCTGTAATAACTACTGAGCACATCCTAGAAGTAACAACTACTGATCACATCCTAGCTGTAACAACTACTGATCACATCCTAGAAGTAACAACTACTGATCACATTCTACATGTAACAACTACTGATCACATTCTACATGTAACAACTACTGATCACATCCTAGCTGTAACAACTACTGATCACATCCTAGATATAACAACTACTGATCACATCCTAGATATAATAACTACTGAACACATCCTTGATGTAACAACTACTGATCACATCCTAGATATAACAACTACTGATCACATCCTAGCTGTAACAACTACTGATCACATCCTAGATATAACAACTACTGATCACATCCTAGATATAATAACTACTGAACACATCCTTGATGTAACAACTACTGATCACATCCTAGATATAACAACTACTGATCACACCCTAGCTGTAACAACTACTGATCAAATCCTAGCTGTAACAACTACTCATCACATCCTACATGTAACAACTACTGATCACAACCTCGTCGTGATATAACCGTACTGGTTGAGTGGGCGTAAAACACCAAGTTACTTACTTACAATCACAAAAGCATTGGCTTCACCCGTCATATAGCTGAATAAGCTTGTCTTTATTACCCCACAATAATCAGTTGGGAACAAGTCTAGGCCCGAAGGGAGGGAGGGAGAAAATTGACTGTATCCTGTATAGGCATAAACGAGCCAATGTGGTGGGGGTTAATTTTGTGTGTGTGTGTGTGTGGGGGTGTGTGTGTTTTGTGTGGTGTGTTTTTGTGTGTGTGTGTTTTTGGCCCCGACAATCCATGACCTAAGACAACTATAACCCAAACAAAGCACTGTTCCTCACCTACCAAAAACAACTATAGCGCAAACGAAGCACTGTCCCTCACCTACCAAAATCAACTATAGCGCAAACGAAGCATTGTCCCTCATCTACCAAAATCAACTATAGCCCAAACAAGGCATTGTCCCTTGCCTACCCATCAACTATACCCCCCTCCCCCCCCCCCCCCCCCACACATACAACCCCCCCAAAAAAAAAACAACAACAACACACACACACAAAACACAACAAAAAAACACACACACAAAAACAAAACTAAAAAACACAACAAAAACAACAACAAACAAACAAACAAACAACAACAACAACAACATCAAACCCACAATGAATTGTCCCTCATTTACCATAACAACAAAAGCCCAAACAAAGCACTGTCCCTCACCTCCCAAAAAACAACTATAGCCCAAACAAAGCATGCCCTCCCTCCAAACAATATTTTAAACCCAATTTCGGAAAGGCAAAAAAAAAAAAAAAAAAGAAGAAAAAAGAAAAAAGAAAACAAAAAGGGAAAAAAAAAGGGAAACGAAAAAAAAAAAAAAAAAAAAAAGGGGGGGGGGGGGGGGGGGAGAGGAGAGTTTCCAAACCCTTCCCTTCAAACCACGGGCCTGGAAAGGAGGGGCTGTGGCTTAGAAGGTAGTGTTCCCCCCCCCCCCCCAACCCCCAATTCCCCCCCCCCCTCCCCCCCCCCTCCCCCTCCCCCCCCCCCTTCCCCCCCTTTCCCCCTCAGTCCCCCTCTTCCCCCCCTTTGTCGGCTTCTGACATCAGTCGGTGCCAGTGGGCAGAAATGATAATCAGCCTGCCCCTTAGAGGAATGAATCATCAAACGTCCACAGAATGCCAGCCAACACCTTTCCACTTCCACCCTACGACCGTCAGCGCTGTTTTGAAGCAAATGCACCACCGCCTCTTCCTCCACCCTCCTCCTCCTCCACCCTTCTCTCCCCTTGTGAGTCTCTCTTTTTCTCTCTCTCTCTCTCTCTACCCCCCTTCTTCTGCTTTTCTCTCTGTCTCTTAGTTTTTTTCAGCTCTGCCCTGTCTGTTTTGTCTCTTCTCTCCCTCGGCCTTTGTGCATATCTTCACCGTTGAGAAATAAAGTTCAATCAATCAATCAATCTCTCCCCCTCTGTCTCTCTGTCTCTGTCTCTCTCTCTCTCTCTCTGCTTTGAGTCTCTGTCTGTCTGTCTGTCTCTCCTGGTCCTAGCTATCTCATCTGACGATAGAGTATCCCAAGCCCCCCCCCACACACACACACACACCCCTTTTTTTTTCTTCTTTTCTTTTCATTAAAAAACAATCCGCTTTGAATATGTATGTTACTAGATACCGCTAGTGCCCTTTTAAGTTTGCACGAGCAAAACAAACAAAACGTGGGGGGAATGATGATATAAATGTGGAAATGGGAGGGAAAGAGGCCGGGGGGTAGGGTGGGGGGTGGGTGGGTGGCGTGGAGGGGGGGGGGGGGGGGGGGGCTTGGGGGGGGGGGAGGGGGGAGGGGGTCTTTGAGACTTGATCGCAATGGGTGTACACTGGATTCCAATTTTCGCAGCATGCAGTGTCAGTTGTATAAAAAAAACTAAAAAAAACAAAAAAACAATCGAGTTTCGCCTTCCACTAAAATGTATTGTTCTTTTATTCCCACTCCTCCTCCCCTACCACCTCCCCCTAGCCCCCCCCCCCCCCCCCCCCCACACACAGCCCCCCCCCCTCCCCTCCCTTCCCCCTCTCCTCGCGCCCCACGTACCATTCCAACTCTGCAAGAAAGAAAGGGAAACAAAGCGAGCACTGCCGGCGAACTAGAGCTACCTTGCACAGTACGGCGAGGGGGTTTCCTTCTCGCATCACCAGCCTGCCCAAGATCAAACACTGACAAAACTATATCCAGCATCCTATACAATCACACCGAACCGGGCTCCGAGACTATATCCAGCATCCTATATGATCACACTGAACCAGGCTCCGAGTCTATCAGCATCCTACACCGGCCACAAACCGATCAATTCTCCTTCGGCAGCAAGTTAGTCCCGTCCGGCGCGAGTCTTGAGTGAGTGATGGTACCGCACGTATACTCCGGATAAGCCTCCTGCGCCAACACTCCCTTTCTCCTTCTCCCCGCCCCCCCCCCCCCCCCCAATTTTCAACTCCCCGTCCCCCCCCCCACCCCAACTCCTTCTCCCCGCCATTCCTTACAGTCCCGTCACGACGGCCACTGACGCCACAACCACCACCGACCACCTCAACGACGACCACTACCAAGCCGCCTAGACTGACTGTGCAGCCGGTGGGTCTTTTAGCTGCAGGCTGCAGGATGTTGATGGCGGCGGCGGCGGCGGCATCGTCCCGGTCCACAGTTCCACCCCTCCCCCCCCCCCCCCCCCCCCCCCCCCCCCCCCCCCCCCCCCCCCCCCCCCCCCCCCCCCCCCCCCCCCGCCTGGCTCTTCAGCCTGTCAAAAGCGTTTTGTTGGGCGCTGACTCTTTGCCCATTAATTCTCTCTCTCTTCCTTCCCCCCCCCCCCCCCAAGGCCTCTGAGGACTCGGACTATTTCGATTGGCCGCCGTTTTATATGACGGTGACTGCGATATTCACTCCTCCCTACACTCCCCAAATCACCTCCTCCCCCCCGCCTCCCCTCCCCACACACCCCGTTTTTGTCCAGCGTCCCCATTTTTCTCAACTCCCGAAAAATACACTGCATCATGCCATTTTATCAATTGGACATAGAAACCTCCCCCCTCTCTCTCCCCCCTTCCCAATTCCGTCAAAAGAGCTCGAACGATCAAAGGAGGTTCTTGATTGCATCCCTAATTCTGTACACACACGCACGCACGCACACACACACACTGACACACAAGCTCACACACGCACGAACGCACACACGCAGGCGCGCGCGCGCACGCACACGACACACTCACACGCGCGCGCGCTCACAAACACACACACACACACACAAACACAAATAGTCATGTCCCAAGAATCGGAGGAGCTGGACTGGCTCTAGTATGAAATTCGGTTTGTCATCAGTTAAAGCTGATTAAATTCGGAGAGAGAGAGAGAGAGAGAGAGAGAGAGAGAGAGAGAGAGAGAGAGAGAGAGAGAGAGAGAGAGAGAGGAGAGAGAGAGAGAGAGAGAAGACAGACAGACAGACAGACAGAGCAGACAGATAGACAGACAGACAGACAGACAGACAGACAGACAGAAGGGGGGGAGGGAGAGAGAGAGTAGAGAGAGAGAGAGAGAGAGAGAGAGAGAGAGAGAGAGAGAGAGAGAGACAGACAGACAGACAGACAGACAGACAGACAGACAGACAGAGAGACAGACAGAGAGACACAGACAGACAGACAGACAGACAGACAGACAGAGAGAGACTGAGACAGAGAGACACACACAGACAGACAGACAGAGACAGACAGAGAGAGAGACAGAGAGAGACAGAGTATAAACGTATACAAAAGTGAAAACGACAGACCCCAAAACAGGCCTTTAATCCGGCGTTCCTCGTTTGCGGCACGCGAGGTGAGATGACTGAAACTGAAATGCAAATGTAATAATGAACGGGCCGCCACACTCCGAAGTCGGAAAATGAAACCGCAGCGGTATCAATCTCGAGTTAGTTCGCAAGATGGAGTTTCAATGCCTCTGCCAGCTCCTTTCAGCGGTCCAATTATACGGTAGTCACTGAGAGAGATGACATCGAAACAAGACCGTAAACACGGTCGTAAGTCTTCACATTGACGCGCCGATTGATTACCAGATGATGATCACATCAAAACAAGATCATAAACACGGTCGTACGTCTTCACGTTGACGCCCCCTGATTAGCAAATGAACCCCCGTCAAGAACACCTCGTCAATACTCCGACCACACGTTCGTTCGTTCGTTCGTTCGTTCTTTAAGCCCGTTCTTAACTGGGCGAATGTTTGTTTCGTCAATACTCAACACGTTCGTTCGTTCGTTCGTTCTTTAAGCCCGTTCTTAACTGGGCGAATGTTTGTTTCGTCAATACCCAACACGTTCGTTCGTTCGTTCTTTAAGCCCGTTCTTAACTGGGCGAATGTTTGTTCGCCGAGCATACTTCGGACAGTTCGACGAACTACGATTCGTTTCTTAATTGAACTTTTAGTTCGCCGAAAATGGTTCGGACAGTTCGAAGAATTTACTTGTTCTCAACTGGCTTGAAAATGAGATCAAGCTTCGGCCCAACCGGAAGACCGAAACCGGACACATGATCGAAAATGTAGGTTAAAGTCAAGTCAGGTCAAGTCAATATATTTTAACATCCCTCACAGGGTAATTCAACTAACTACTATCTCATTCTGGGTCCCCGAGACAAGGCTGCGCCTCCCAAGCCCCAACAAAACAAATTCCCTCCGAAGCGAGTGAGAACCTAGGACCCCGTCACCCTTTTTTATTTTTTATTTTTTCTTCATCCACAGGAGAGCTCTGCTCTCAGCCAATCAGAGGCAATGATCGTCGAATAGGGAATTTTCCCCCAGAACATGTTGAGCGAAGCTTTCTGGACCCCGAATATAGCTTCGACGAATACTTCCAACTTTAGGTTCGCGAAGAAAAGTTCGCCCAATTAAGAATCAACTAGCTTCGCCGAATACTTCCAACTAGCTTCGCGAAGAAACATTCGCCCAATTAAGAACGGGCTTTAGACCTGTTTAATCCCCAGTGATCTCCGCCGGCGAGGACGGTACTGGCGGGGACCGAGATCCCAGGAGGTGGGGGGGGGGGGGGGGGGGGCTAGGCGGGTAGGGCTGGGGGAGGGGGGAGGAGGAGGGACTACACCTAACACTAAACTATGATTTTTTGTATTGTTAAGATGGGCAGCGATGAGAGGCATTTTAATGTTTTACTCATTGTGAGGGACAAGTTCAAAAGACGGTGAAGCAAGTAAGTAAAACGTGGTGCTGAACATCCACAGGGAGATGATATACCTGTCGCTACGCTGCCACCACCAGAATGACTCCTGCATTAAGATGGGCAGCGATGAGAGCCATTTTAGTTAATGTTTCATTAACTGTGAGGGACAAAGTCACAAACAAGACAGTGTCCACAGACCAGAATTTGTTAAGAGAAAGGAGAGCCGAAGCGGATTCGAACCGAGGTCCTTCTGCTTACCAGCCTAACGCCTTACCGCTACGCCAAACCGGCTCACAAGAAGACGGTGACCATAAACCGTTACATTTGAAGCCGAAAGGACTGAGAGGCGAAGCGGGGAATCGAACCGACATAGTCCGTTTACCAGCCTAACAACGCCTTACCGCTGGGCCAAACCGACCCACAGAATACAGTGCTGAGACCATCTACGGGGATCTTTTATACGACTGGCGACGATTTCTCAGTCAGTGTCAGAGCTCAGGAGCTGTGTCAGTGAAAGTCAGTCGACTGAGGTGGACGTCCTGGGCTCCCACAGTCCCTACTAGTCCGTACGGACTCTGTGGACGTAAAGCAACACTGAACTCGAACACCAGAGCTCAGGAGCTGTGTGAAAGTCGAAGTGGACGTCCGCCCCCCCCCCCCCCTCCCCCGCCCCCCGTCCCTATTAGTCCATACGGTCTGTGGACGTAAAGCAACAATGAACTCGAACGCCAGAGCTCAGGAGCTGTGTGAAAGTCGAAGTGGACGTAAAGCAACAATGAACTCGAACGCCAGAGCTCAGGAGCTGTAAGAAAGTCGAGGGGACGTAAAGAACAATGAACTCAACGCCAGGGGGAGCTGTGTAAAAGCCGTCGAGGTAGACGTCCGCTGGCCCCCCCCCCCCGCCCCGCGTCAGTCCGTACGGTCTCTGTGGACGTAACTGAAGCAACACTGAACTCGAACCTGAAACAGCCTTGGATTGAACTCTCAGTGTAACAGCGTCGTCAGCCAAGACCACAAACTCCAAGCACCGGTTTACGACATCCTTCCTCCGAACATAATAATATCTGTCCGTTCTATGCTCCGAACAAGGAAGGTGCCGGAAAGCGACGCTCGGAGTGTGCCGTGAAGACTAGTGTAAAAGACGTTTACCAACTCATGCATGCAACCCGAGGTCTGGGTCTGAAAAAACACAAGGTACCTCCAATGAGGCGTGACAAGCACACCGGCTACCCACCCGCACGTCTCGCTTCTCTCCTTCTTCCTAACTTCTTCCTAAGTAAGTAAACATGGTGCTTAACGTCGTCCACAGAAACCATAAGGCTTCTTAGGAACTAGAGAAAGGGGGGGGTAATGGAGGTGTGGGGGGAGATAGTCTCCTTCTTCAGGTATAGCCCATATATATACCTTCACAGCGGGGGTGGGGTGGGGGTGGGGTAGCTCTTTTCGTAAACTATATATATATATATATATGATATATATATATAATATATATATATATATACCTTCAGACGGGAGAGGGAGTGGGGAGGTAGTTCCCTCTTGGAATTGCCCATATATATATATATATATATATATATATATATATATATAATATATATATATATATACCGTCACATGAGTCTGATGGGGAAAAAAGACCCGGAGATCTCAGCTTCCCGCAGCACAGCAAGTCAGCTCTCTCAGCTCTCGGTAATCTAAAACCTGCGCACGTGGAAATCGGAATACCTTGACAGCCTTCACGGCTGGGACAGACGCCGCGAGACGTGCCAGTTTTCACGCAACGATTTCCAGCTAGAGACGGTCCACATCGTCCTCCCTGCTAACCCCTACCCCCGCCCCCACTCCTTTCCCTCGCCCCCACACCCTTACCCGCCCCCTCCCCCCCCCTCCTCACCCCGGGGCCTTGTTTTTGAATCTCACACTCCGGTACTCAAACTGTGAGCCGGTTTGGCCTAGCGGTAAGGCGTCAGCGCCTCGACTCGATTCCTCAGTCTTCGGCTCTCCTTTTTTCTCTTCCAAAAGGTTGCGGTGTCAGTGCGACAGACTTTGTCCCTCACGATCAACGAAAACGTTAAAATGGCTCTCATCGCTGCCCATCTTAATGCAGCCGGGAGTCATTCTGGTGGTGACGGTGTAGCGATAGGCATTTATTATGTCCCTCTTTCTCCTCCCCCCCCACCCCTCCCCATACCCTCACCCCCCCCCCCCCCCACCCCCTTCTCCCCGTCCATTAAAAAGCCTTATGGTTTCTGTGGCTGTTAAGCACCATGTTTACTCAAACAACCGCCGGTCCTGGTGGCTGCGACTGATGCATGACAAACACCGAACCCAACGACAACTTACTTTTATCAGATTTTGTTTCTCTCTCTCTCTCTATCCCTCTTGGGTGCGGAGGGTGGGTGGGGGTGCGGTGGGGGTGTGGGGTGGCGTGTGGAACCACGAAGAAGTGTTTGAAGAGAGTCTCACGGTTCCAGGCAAGCGGCGGCGGCGGCGGCTCCGCTGCGGCGGTTCTAATCCATTTTGCCTGCTGCTGCAAGAAGTGGGGACAACATTCCAGAGCAGCTGTGAAAGCCATCCCGGCTCGCGGCAGCGGCGTCATGCGATCCCCGACCGAGCCAACCACGTCACGTCCCATCCTGCAGGGGCTCAGCAAGGTGGGGGTCATGGGAACTAAAGGGACGTAAGCCAAGGTGGGTGGGAAGGTAATCAACTCGCAAGGGGCGGCAACTCCGTGCCGGCTACAGAGGTAAAAGCGGGAGTTGGGGTTGGGGTTGGGGTGGGGTGGGGGTGGGGTGGGGGGGGGGGGGGGTGGGGGGGGGGGCTACAGAGGTAGAGGGACGGGGAGAAAGAGTGAGAAAGTGGTAGTTCAGAACCACAGTGTTAGGCAAAGCCTTTCGGGAAGAGTTTTTGCCGCCACAGGTGTGTGACCGTTCGAAATGTTTACTCCTGGTCGGTAGAGGCTGGCGTGACTGACTCCGGCCAAAGGTCGAGAGGTGGAAGATGAGGGAGGTGACATTAAAAAAATTAATTTAAAAAAAATGTGTGTGTGTGTGTGTGTGTGTGTGTGTGTGTGTGTGTGTGTGTGTGTGTGTGTGTGTGTGTGTTTGTGTGTGTGTGTGTGTGTGTGTGTGTGTGTGTGTAAATTCACTATAACAAATATAACACAATTATAGCCGGAATATATGTCAGTACACACGTTCAGTACACCTGTTCCCGCAATGGATAACAGACACGTACAACATACATGTACAATGTATGCATACATAATACATATATTTTTTAAATTCACTGTAACAAATATAACACAATTATAGAACATATGTCAGTATACATGTTCAGTACACCTGTTCCCACAACAATGGATAACAGATATGGATGTACAATTTATGCATACATAATTTTACAGAGTTCAGGAGCTGTGTGAAGGTCGAGGTGGCCGTCCTGGGCTTTCCGTCCCAATGAGCCTTACGGTTTCTGTGGACGTAAAACAACATTGAACCGTGCTTCGGCATTGGTCACAGTTTGTCCCTAATACGTCAGCCGACATCCGAGGACATGAAGCTCTACTTCACCATAATTTTACAAAAAGGTACAGACAAATACAACACTACCTACCACTTACACCGGGTGATCTCATAATCAGTACCTTATACGAACGCCACACGACACAAGCAGACGAACCTACAGTGGCATAGCACGTCTACTGACGCTCAAACGCCCGTTCTTAACACAAAGGTATTGGATGCAGGTTTCAGCAACAGGGTATAGAAAGAAGGGTGGTAGTAAAAAAAAAAAAAAAAGGAGACAGGAGGGAGGGAAGGAGAGGGGTAGGCGAAGGGGAGGGGGGTCAGGGTGGAGTGGAGCAGAAGAGAACATTTACCTTTTTTTGTGTGTGCGTGCGTGTGCGTGTGCTTGTGTGTGATGCTGGCACCCCCTGCTGGGGGGAGAAAGTGGTTCAACATCAAAAAGGTATGCATAGAGAATATAAACAGAAGAAAGAGGAGAGAAGTTGATGTATAACCTGGAGGGGCAGCGACGAGAGGGGTGGGGGGGGGGGGGGGGGAGGATGGTGCGGAGGGGGGGAGAGGTGGGGAGGGGGTAGAAGAAGAGAATGGGAGGGGAAAGGCGGAGTAGTAGGTGTGTGTGTAGGGGTAGGGGACGGAAGGGAAAAGGAGGGGGAGGGGAGGGGAAAAGAGAGAGTAGTAGGCTGGAGGCGGAAGAGGGGGTGGGGGGTGGGGTGGGGGAGGGGGTGGGGGTAGGAGTGGGGAGGGGTTGGGAGCTGTCCTCAGCATCCGCTGAGACTGGGACACCGAGGGGGGTGAAGCTTTATGTTGTTTACCGTGCCGGCAGCGAGGGGCTAGATTGCCGTGAGTGATGTTTTTTGACAGTGGTAGAAAAGTGCGCCATCTACGCCTGGGAACATTCTTCACCAGCAAGTCAGTCAGGGGCCCTCACTGGGGGGATAACTCCACCGGGGACTCCACCGGGAGGACTCGGACTGACTGGCACACAGCTCTTACAATAATACAACACAATACAATACAACACAACACAACACAATACAATTCTTCGTTTTCTCGTGTGTTTTTTTGTTTTCGTCGCTGTTGCTGCTGCTGCTATTTTAAAAAAAATTATTTTATTACATCTTATTTATTATTTCTGTTAGCTAGGTGAAATTGTTCGTCAGCGGTACATTTGTAGTGTCCCCCCAAACTGTATGAGCTCATCGCCCATAAGCTCTAAAAGCTTGTTGACGAGCCCACAAATAATTCACTGTATCTTTAGTTTGTCTGGAATTAATTTTTGTTTAAACCAATACAATACAATACAATACAATACAATACGACTTTATTGCCAAGTGTTAATACAATTGCACTAGATCCAAACACGTAAAAGGTTTAAAAGAACGCTATTTATTAGGACAAAACACATTTCTCGGGGTAATCCCCTTTATCAAGCTACAAAACGACGCTTAAAACAACAGTCTAACGGTGAAAAACGATGGGGGGAAAATGAGATGGAGAGCTAAGCCACTGATCTGTTTTTGTCTTGTCCAGTGCTTGGAAGAATGCTTTGTGGTGCCAAGTACACTCGTCATTCACGCCAGTCATAAAACATCCTTAAATTACAACAACAGCAAATATCGGGGGGAAATATGAACTATACCTAACGCCACACTGTCAGGACCAACCAGGATGACATTTTGCATTCAGATGGGCACCGATGTGAGCCGTTTTTTAATGCTTCATTGATTGTGGGGCAGCATAGTCACACTCATACTGTGTCCACGAACCGTGACAATATGACAGATTCAGATGGGCACCGGTGTGAGCCGTTTTAATGCTTCACTGATTGTGGGGCAACAAAGTCACAATCATACTGTGTCCATGAAACGTAACAACTGTTGGAGAGAAAGGTGAGTCGAAACGGAATCAAACCGGCGACGCCCGTCCGTATTTCCAGCCTACTGCCAGACCACTGGACCAAACTGACCGGCTCACGTAGGCCTACCGTAATCAGAAAATGCCAGATCGCATTCATTACCGCTTGGACTGCATCGACAACGAGGCAATAACTTAAAAGCCAAAGTTCAAGCCCATGCTACTCCACATTATTTAATTAACACTGACAAGAAACACTGACATTCTGAAGGTCTGTCTGTATGTATAAATCTACCGAATAGTTGCAAGTTGCAACACAGGGGATCAATCAATGAATGTTTTATGTCTGTTAGGATCGAGGTGATATTAGACAAAACAAAACAAAAACAAAAAACCACAGGGGCGTCCGACAAGGAATAACTAAAATTGTATGCATGTATTAAACGACTTCAGAGATACATCCTACATCCGAGGTTACATCCTACATCCTAAGTTGCATCCTACATCCTAAGTTGCATCCTACATGCTAAGTTACATCCTACATCCTAGGTTACATCCTACATCCTGAGTTACACCTGCATTCTAAGGTGGCCCAAGTAGCAGTCTCAGTAGTACAGCCGTGGCTCGTCAGTCAAGGACCTGATTCCGGTTTGTCGATCAGACTGAGATCACGCTCAGGTCAGGCGGATCCGGCAGAAACACAATCAGAGCTTGGCTGGGATTGATTCATGCGACGGACCGCGCGAACGTGTCATACGAGGAAGAGGTTCGTTACTGAGTTGTCAGTAAAGTCCAGTCAAACGCTCAAATAAGCATACTGCTTTTCAGTGTTTTTCCTGTACTTATTTGCCGGGCTTATGATGACGATGAATGAATAAATAAAAATTATGTTTAAACCAACGGCACTGGAGCACCTCAGGATGAAAACTGACGTGGAAGAACTGCCACAATAAAACTAGCGACGACATTTAAAAAAAAAAAAAAAAAATAATAATAAAAATAATAATAAAAATAATATATATCCCTTCAAGCGCGAAGGTCTCCTCAGGACAGTGAAAACGAGCGAGCAAGAATTTCCACACTGAAAATAACGACAACATATAAAACTTGAGAGAGCACATATACATACATTATATATATATATATATATATATATAGATACACAGTTGTGGCAATCCCCGACAGAGCCTCACCATTCGTCTCCTAGCTGGCACCGTGGAGGAAAGGTGGGGACAGGTTTCACATCACATCACGCACGCACGCACGCACGCACGCACGCACGCACGCACACACACACACACACACACACACACACACACACACACACACACACTGGGAGAGGGGGAGAAGGGGGTGGGGGAGAGCAGGGGAGAATAGGAGGGAAGAGAGACAGAAGGGGGAGGAGGGAGGAGTGGGGGGGGGGGGGGGGGGCAGGGGTTGCCGCCATGGGAGGTGAGAAAATCGGTTCAGTTCCTGTGAAAGCAGGATGTCTGCGACCTGCAAGGTTGGCGCCAGAACGTTACCTTTCCCTGCTGCTGCTGCGGAATGATGCCCCCCCCCCCCCCCCCCCCACCCCTCCCCTCCCGAACCTCATACACATACCACACCCTATCGTCCCCGTTTCTTCTGTTAAACACGGCGGTGTCGGTTGACCTCAAGATGCGGACGGCATGGCATGCACGGTGTCAATTCACCTAAAATGTTGGTAGCGTTAACATTAGAAATTTCCGCACTAGTCCTGCGCCACAGTTACTTATTACATCTTCGGGTATTTGTAATAAAGGCTCTCTTTCTCGCTTGTGAAGCTGTCGCGCTCACTGACAGAGTGTTCAGAAATTCAGGTCTTCCGTCAGCGTGCGATCAATGGTTGTGCCTGATGAGTTCCGGCAATGCTGCTTTACGTCCACAGAAACCGTACGGACTATTAGAGACGGGGAGCCCACGGGACGGCCACCTCGACTTTCACACACAGCTTCTGAGCTCTGTTCTTCAACGTTGCTTTACGTCCATATAGACCATATTAAGGACTGTTAGACCGTATTAAGGACTGTTGCTTTACGTCCACAGAGACCATAAGCACTGTTAGGGTCGGGGAGCCCGGGACGGCCACCTCGACTTTCACACAGCTCCTGAGCTCTGTTCTTCAACGTTGCTTTACGTCCACAGAGACCATAAGCACTGTTAGGGACGGGGAGCCCAGGACGGCCACCTCGACTTTCACACAGCTCCTGAGCTGCGTTGTGTCTGGTGTCTGAGGCCTGCTGATGCACACACACACTCCGCGCCTCGCTTTCCGGCACCTTCCTTGGCGGAGGAAGGGTGTATGTAGTGAACCAGTGTGGGGGGTTTGCTGC
>JABMCL010000448.1:185000-195000 GCA_018857735.1 Alviniconcha marisindica | reverse complement strand
AAAGCGAAAGGACACGGGTGTGGGTGGATGGCGGGGGGGGGGGGGGGGGGGTGTTGGAGGGAGGGGGGGAGGGGGGCACAACCAGGAAGTTCGGCGTACGGCGATGCACGAACATGTCGGTAAAAGTATTGAAGAACCTCCGTAAAAAAAAGAAAAAAAGAATCTTCCCGATAACCATCATGACACATTTATTAGACACTCCAAAAAGGAATTGGAATGGAGGGGAGGAGGAGGGGAGGGGGGAAGGGGGAGGGGCTGAGAGAGAGAGAGAGAGAAAAAATGGAGGGATAGGAGGTACGGGGCGGGGTTGAGGAGAGAGGGAGAGGGGGAGAGGGGGAGGTGGGGTGGGGGGGGGGGGGGGGGGGAAGAGAGAGAGAGAGAGACAAATATGAGACGGTGACAAACCGTATTGGACAACAAGACCCAGGCAAATTGGTCCGATCCACGGAGATCAAACCCGATCCGTTTCCACCCAGACCAAAGGACCCTAACTCTACACGACTCCGCACGGAGGCCGAAGAGAAGGAGGAGGAGGAGGAGGAGGAAGAGGAGAACACACCGGGACCGGTGGGAAGTGGGGGAGGGGGGGGGGGGGGGGGGAGGGGGGGGGAGGGGGAGGGGCGGGGGGACGGGGGTTGGCAGGGAGCACTAGCGAACGGCGATACGGCGGTCTGATTAACAGACCCTGAAATATGTGACAGAACGCATCTCGGCACGCCCCCTTCTCCCGCTGCTTGCTCAACGATGAATCACTTCCCACCAGTCTTCGTCGTCATGGTTACCGAGAAATGCTTCGACAAATTTTCGTGGTCATCTCCCCTTTCGCTCTCTCTCTCTCTCGCTGTTTGCTCTTGTCTGTTGGGGGGGGGGGGGGGGGGAATAAGGTAAACTTTCCGGTGTTGCTGCCGTCTTAGTTATTCGCTTTTTCGTGCTTCGCCATTGCCGGAAAAGTCGGTGGTTACTTTATTTATTGTCTACGATGCTGAATACCCCGAGTGCTTCGCCGTTGCCGGAAAAGTCGGTGGTTATTTTATTTATTGTCTACGACACTGAATATCCGAGTCGGGTTCGACAGTCACAGCCGTGTCACAGCCGTGTCTTTGGTGGCTGAAGTGTCAGTCAAGACTTCCCGCACCCATCCCGAAGTCACTTGGTTGTGGGCACCAATACTCTTCCCTCGTTTCGATGCTGTGTGTGTGTGTGTGTGTGTGTGTGGTGTGTGTGTGTGTGTGTGTGTGTGTGTGGTTAGTGTTATTGCGGTAAAGCGCCCTTTGCTGCCACCTTGTGTGGTAGATGGGCGCTTTAGAAATCCTCTTTATTATTATTATTTACTGCTCTAGTGCTGGGTGTAGGCGCTTTTCCCTACCAAAAGATAGTCCACACTGTTTTCGTACCCAAATGGTGGTAGCGTCTTTTCATCATTACTCCACTTCTTGGAGACCACTTCGTAGGGATCAAGATTGCCGATCGATTTCAGTTTCTCAAGATATCTGGCATTCACAACCGGTTGTAGTAGTAGTAAGTTGGTGTTTTACGCCCAGTCAACCGGTACGGTTATATCAGGGCGATACACATCTGATATTATATATTTGATTTTTAATAGTGTGTATGTCTTAAAATGGGTCTATATACAGTTTTAAAACCATGCTTAAAAGGTGAATAACACAAAATATAACTAAAAACGATCTCAAATTTAGATTTTTCCAAAAATATTAATTTCTTTCAAAAAGTTAAAAATCTTCTCAGGGGAAATATCCTGAAACGACATACGCAGTGATTGAGCTGTAAAGTGGCTCTCTCTCATTTCAATAAAATCCGAACAAGTAAGTAAAATATGTTTTATGGTTAGATGTTGATCACATCCGATGCACATTGGCGGTTCCTCACCCTTCAATAAAAAGGAATGAGTAATAAAAGAATGGCCAATGTAACCGTCTCTCTATATGACGGTTTTGTCACAGCTGTACTTTTCTTCACGTTTTTGGACAAAGACGTCGTGAAATTCAGCAAAGTTGACTGTGAAAGTATGCAACACCGTGTTTGACTACCCGACTATGGCGGCCGGGTCACGTGACTACCTGTGACCTCCACATTAGCATATAACCTCGGAACCCTCTATAGCCTGCCTGATCTGACAATCAGGAGGCTGAGCTCGTAGAACAACATCGTTCTCCGGCAGCATCAAATGAGAAAGGTCTGCTGCAGCAGCCACTGCCAAGTTACGTTCCCTGAAACTGAATGGTGACCAGGCCGTTGTCTCGTAAGGACATGAACTTGAAGTCGTGTGCTCACCATTCGTTGTTGTCAGAGAGAGAGAGAGAGAGAGAGAGAGAGAGAGAGAGAGAGAGAGAGAGAGAGAGAGAGAGAGAGAGAGAGACAGAGACAGAGACAGAGACAGAGACAGAGAACTAGCAGTAGTAGTAGTAGTAATAGTAGTAATTTGATTTTAATGTCCTGTCAACCACACAGGGTCACCTCAGGACAGTCAAACTCAGGTCATAAGCAAGTACACATTTCTAAACTCTTGTCACATATATATCAACCCTCTGTCAAGTAGTAGTAACTGGATTTTAATGCCCTGTCAACCACACAGGGTCACCTCAGGACAGTCAAACTCAGGTCATAAGCAAATACACATTTCTAAACCCTTCTTACATATATACGAACCCTCTGTCAAGTCAATCTACAAAACCGACCACTTCACAAACATAAAACATACATACACAAACATCAGACACAAATTTTCGAAGAGTTAGTCCTTTCAGTATCGCCCCTGGTAAAAGAGCGCATACGGAGAGAGAGAGAGAGAGAGAGAGAGAGAGAGAGAGAGAGAGAGAGAGAGAGAGAGAGAGAGAGAGAGAGAGAGAGAGAGAGAGAGAGAGAGTCACTGAGAGACAGCGAGAGATTCAGCTTTTGATCAAACACATCAAAACACCCAAAAACACACACACACACACACACACACACACACACACACCACACACACACACACACACACACACAAACTCACACACCAAATTCCAACCCCTGCTTTTTTATACCCACAAATATCATCATGACGCAGTAGTATTCATTTCAAACCCGCTCCCAGAGAGAGAGAGAGAGAGAGAGAGAGAGAGAGAGAGAGAGAGAGAGATATCTTTACCCCCCCCCCCCCCCCCCCCCCCCCCCCCCCCCCCACACACACACACACTGACCGCGAGAGCGTCCACTATTAGTCAGTCAGAAAAGCCGTGGCTGCACTGAATAAAATGTTCATTTCCACAACTTGAAAGCTTGTGTCTCGCAGGTGAGTCCGAGGAGTCAGGACGGCAAGTCAAAGACCGAGTCCACCGGCTGTGAGCAGTGCTCACTCACTCACCACTCGTACCGTACGTACAGTGTCAGACACCGAGAAGTCAACGACACGTCAGAAGTGGCCGTTAACAACCCTTGCCTCACTCACAACCGTGACCCCCACCCCACCGCTACACCCACCTCCGGGGGCGAGGGGATGGGGGGGGGGGGGAGGTCACGGGGGAGGGGGGGGGGGTAGGGGGTCTCCGTTTCAATTCTTGCAATCTTCCCAACGCAGCATTGATCTAGCCGAGGGACATGCTGCTGTTGGTGGCGATGGGTTGTGAGGTCTGACAGCTGATCAATGGAGCGCACGGACACAGTGTCGGAAGTGGCCAATATGCACTGAGCCAGGCCCCCGCAATCGACGCGAATTCGTGGAACGAAAGTTCTCAGAATCGTGGAACAAAGTTCTCAGAAATAGGTGATTTCCACGTACAACTGCACCACAGCAGGTAAAGGTGAATGCAAGTTGGAAATGAAGCCAGGTTCAAGGTTGCTTTACGTCCACAGAGACCAAAAGCACTATTAGGGACGGGGGGAGCCCAGGACGTCCACCTCGACTTTCACACAGCTCCTAAGCTCTGACACGATCCAGTTCAAGTTCAATGTTGCTTTACGTCCACAGAGACCAAAAGCACTAATAGGGATGGTCACCTCGACCTTCACACAGCTCCTGAGCTCTGGAATTAAACCAATCCACCGTGATGATCAGTTAAGGCCGGGCTATATAGATCACAACCCCAGCGAGGCATCAAAGCGAGGCGCCGGGTGGGTCCTAGCGGTAAGGCGTTAGACTGGAAAGCAGAAGGGCCTCGGTTCGATTCCGCTTCGGCTCTCCTCTCTCTTCAAAAGTTATGGATCGTGAACACTGTCTTTGTGACTTTGTCCCTCACAATTAAGGGCTCTCATCGCTGCCAATCTTAATGCAGGAGTCATTCTGGTGGCGACAGTGTAGCATTATTATAGTTTCCCTCTTACCCAAACCTGCCAGGATCTCGGTCCCCGCCAGTACCTTTTTTCGGCGTTAAACAAATTTAACCAACCCGTGGCATCAAACAACAGCAGCGGTGTGATTTTCGGTCCTACACGACCAGATACAGGAGTCCCACCACAGTCACCAAAACAACGACAACAGCGGCATATGACTCTTCAAAACGACCTGATACAGAGCCCCAACACAACACTGAAACATCAGTGACAGATTATATATAGATGATTGAGTCATTCCATATTCATTCGCCATCAGGGTAGGTAGGTAGTGTTGCTTAATGTCCTCGGATGTCGGTTGACATATTAGGGACAAGCTGAGACCAATGCCGAAGCACGGTTCAATATAGCTTTACGTCCACGGAAACCAGAAGGCTCGTTAGGACGGACAGCCCAGGACGGCCATCTCGACTCTCACACAGCTCCTGAACTATGCATTGGCCATCACCACAAATATAATTTCATATATATCCCCGCGTAGTCTCCGACGCGGAAGCCCCCAGAGTCCAGCCTCATTTAACGATCGGTATGACAGGATGGAACTGACCACGCCAGAGCTCAACACTGGCGTTAGGAAAGTCGCCACATCGAAGCCTGACGTGGAGAGTAGCAATATAGGCTGGAGGATTCAAATGACCACATCGGAGCCCAACACCAGCTAACGTTAGCCCCTGGACACTTTAAAGGACACATCGGATGCACACACCAAGTGTCAGAGTTCAGGAGCTGTGTGAAAGTCGAGGTGGCCGTCCCGGGCTCTCCCCGTCCCTAACAGTGCTTATGGTCTCTGTGGACGTAAAGCAACGTTGAAGAACAGAGCTCAGGAGCTGTGTGAAAGTCGAGGTGGCCGTCCTGGGCTCCCCGTCGCTAACAGTCCGTACGGTCTCTGTAAAGCAACACTTTATAAAGAACAGAGCTCGAGAGCTCTGGGAAAGTCGAGGTGGCCGTCCTGGGTTCCCCGTCCCTAATAGGCTGTACGGTACCTGTGGACGTCAAGCAACACTGAAGAACAGAGCTCAGGAGCTGTGTGGAAGTCGAGGTGGCCGTCCTGGGCTCCCTGGTCTCCGTGGACGTAAAGCAACACTGAACTTGAACACTCCAAGCCCCACTTTCCGGCACCCTTACCAAAGGATGTAGTCAACCGACGCTTGGAGTCTGCATCGGGTGGAGCCCACGAGCTGCGTCAAGCAAGTTCAGGTTCAGTACCGCTCTACGTCCACAGAGACTATATTAAAGAATATTAGGGACGGGGAGCCCGTGACGGCCGCCTCCACTTTCATGCACTCCTGGCCTCTGCTGTCTCTGAGCGATCAAGTTCAGCGTTGCTTTACGTCCACAGAGGCCATTAGGACTATTAAGGACGGGGAGCCCAGGACGTCCACTTCGACTTTCGACGTAGCTCCTGAGCTCTGAAGATATTACATGTTCAAGTTCTGTGTTGCTTTGCGTCCACACAGACCACAAGGACTATCCTGACCCTATCCCCTAACCCTGGAGCCTAGGACGGCCACCTCGACTTTCACTCACACACTCACACACTCTCTCACACACACACACACACACACACACACACACACACACACACACACACACACACACACACACACACACACACACACACACACACACACACACACTGACACACGTGACACTGCACACACATGACACACACACACTCACACACAAACACACACACACACACACACACACACCACACACACACACACACACACCACAGACACACACACAACACACACTCTCACACACACACACACACACACACACACACACACACACACACACACACACACAACACTCTCACACATACACACACACACACACACACACACACACACACACACACACACACACACACACACACACACACACACACACACACACACACACACACACACACACACACACACACACGCACACACACACACACAGCTCCTGAGCTCTGAACGACGAGCCGAACAACGGATGGACAGGGTTGAAATGACCATCAGCAGGTCAAAGCTTTCTCACAGCTCCTGAGCTCTGGACGACGCGCCAAACGGCGGTTGGATATGGTTTAAATGACCATCAGTAGATCCTGAGCTCTGAACAACATGTCAAACAGGGTTTAAATGACCATCAGTAGGTCAAAGCTTTTTCACAGCCCCTGAGCTCTCAACGACATGTCAAACGGATGGACAGGGTTTAAATGACCATCAGCAGGTCAAAGCTTTCTCGCAGCTCCTGAGCCCTGAACAACATGTCAAACAGGGTTTAAATGACCATCAGCAGGTCAAAGCTTTCTCACAGCTCCTGAGCTCTCAACGACATGTCAAACGGTTGGACAGGGTTTAAATGACCATCAGTAGGTCAAAGCTTTCTCACAGCTCCTGATCTGTCAACGACATGTTAAACGGATGGACAGGGTTTAAATGACCATCAGCAGGTCAAAGCTTTCTCGCAGCTCCTGAGCCCTGAACAACATGTCAAACAGGGCTTAAATGACCACCAGCAGGTCAAAGCTTTCTCATAGCTCCTGAGCTTTAAACATGCACCAAACGACGGTTGGATAGGTTTAAATGACCATCAGCATGTCAAAGCTTTTTCACAGCTCCTGAGCCCTGAACAACATGTCAAACAGGGCTTAAATGACCATCAGTAGGTCAAAGCTTTCTCACAGCTCCTGATCTCTCAACGACATGTCAAACGGATGGAGGCTTAAATGACCATCAGCAAGTCAAAGCTTTCTCATAGCTCCTGAGCTCTCAACGACATGTCAAACGGATGGACAGGGTTTAAATGACCATCAGCAGGTCAAAGCTTTCTCACAGCTCCTGATCTGTCAACGACATGTCAAACGGATGGACAGGGTTTAAATGACCATCAGCAGGTCAAAGCTTTCTCACAGCTCCTGATCTGTCAACGACATGTCAAACGGATGGACAGAGTTTAAATGACCATCAGCAGGTCAAAGCTTTCTCACAGCTCCTGACTGTCAACGACATGTCAAACGGATGGACAGGGTTTAAATGACCATCAGCAGGTCAAAGCTTTCTCACAGCTCCTGATCTGTCAACGACATGTCAAACGGATGGACAGGGTTTAAATGACCATCAGTAGGTCAAAGCTTTCTCACAGCTCCTGATCTGTCAACGACATGTCAAACGGATGGACAGGGTTTAAATGACCATCAGCAGGTCAAAGCTTTCTCACAGCTCCTGAGCTGTGAACGACGCGCCAGACGTAAGTAAGTAAGTAAACATGGTGCTTAACGTCCACAGAAACCATAAGGCTTATTAGGGACGGGGAGAAGGGGGAAAAGAGGGAGATTATCTACCTATCGCTACACTGTCACAACCAGAATGGTTCCTGCATTAAGATGGGCAGCGACGAGAGCCATTTTAATGCTTCAGCAGGAAGTGACGGACAAAGTCACAAGACGGTATCCACAAACCACAACCTTTTCGAAGAGAAAGGACAGCCGAAGCGGTATCGAACCGAGGCCCTTCCGCTTACCAGCCTAACTAACGCCTTACCGCTAGGCCAAACCGGCTCACTCGCGCCGAACGACGGTTGGATTGGGGTTTAAATGACCATCATCAGCAGGTCCAAAGCCAGGCGGCGGCACGCGTCGAGGCCTCGCACAGCCAAAGGTGTGAGTGGAAGAGTGGAAACGTGCAATCGTTTTCGGGACGGGACAACTGTCCCCTCCGGCCGGACAATTGCCGCGTCCGCCGTCGCCATTGTGGTGCCGCGTGTATTTCCCATCACGGTATTTGCTCGAGCTGACACCGCGATCATGCCATTACCGACTTGACTACCTGTGAGCAGTGGTGTGGAGTGGTGTGGTGTGGTGTGGTGTGGAGGATTATTTCCTGTTCGGCCTGGTCGGGAATCACGGAAACCGGAGTGGATTCACATAATTACTGCTTGATTTACATATTTTCGTTTTTCTGTTTCTGCGAGGAGACGAAACGGACACGGGAACGTGCAGAATGTGTGTGTGTGTGTGTGTGTGTGTGTGTGTGTGTGTGTGTGTGTGTGTGTGTGTGTGTGTGTGTGTGTGGTGTGTGTGGTGTTTTATGTGTGTGCGTGCGCGTACATCTTATAACATCTGTGTGTGTGTGTTGTGTGTGTGTGTGTGTGTGTGTGTGTGTGTGTGTGTGTGTGTGTGTGTGTGTGTGTGTGTGTGTGTGTGTGTGTGCCTGCGTGCGTGCGTGCGTGTGTGCGCGTCTTGCGAGTGTCTGTCTGTGTGGTATGGACACACAAGTCGTATCATACGGTACAGGTAACCCCACACACACACACACACCCCACACACACACACACACACCACACACACTGACACACACACCACACACACACACTGACACACACCACACACACACACACACCACACACACACACACACAAAACACACACACACACACACACACACACACACAACACACACACACACACACACACACACACACACACACACACACACACACACACACACACCCTCAAGGCGGTCCGGCAGGAGGAAGGGGAGGACGCTCGCTTCTCCCCCTGAGCATCCCTCCCCTCTCTACCTGTGATTACCTGTCACGCCAGCCCATCGACCCTCATCCGGCTCAGCGCCCAGGGAGGGAGGAAGACAAGATAATTCCCCTCCACGACCCACCCCCCGAACCTCCCTCCTACACCGAGACAAGCGGATCTGTTTCCTCGAGTCGCGTGGGCCATGATTGCCGTGACAAGTTTTCATTGGCGGGCGAGAGAGAAGGGCCGGTTTCTATTGGCCAGACAGGACAGAAAGAAAGATTGTATTATTGCCCGTGTCGCCGTAGGGTCGGGTTTGTTTTGTTAGCGCCTGACTGGTGATTAAAGGTGGATTTGCCCGAGCCTCAGTGATGGCGGTGGTAGTAGTGGTGGTGATGGTGGTGGTGGTGGTGGTGGTGGTTTTGACAGCTGGAATAAAAAGACTCGGTTCGAACAATGAATGGCTGTATCGGCGGAGAACTGTCGTCGGTGAATTAGACTGGTTTGGGATGTAAACAGTAAATAAATCAGTTGTTTATTAATCACTTGATCACCGCTGAATAGACTGGTTTGAGATGTAAACAGTAAATAAATAAATCAGTTGTTTATTAATCATTTGATCATCGCTGAATCGACTGGCTTGGGATGTTAAAAGTAAATAAATCAGTATCACTTGATAAATATCACTGAACTGACTGGTTTGGGATGTCAAAAGTAAATAATCAGTTGATTATTAATCACTTGATCATCACTGAATAGACTGGTTTGGGATGTTAAAAGTAAATAAATCAGTATCACTTGATAATTATCACTGAATAAACTGGTTTGGGATGTTAAAAGTAAATAAATCAGTTGTTTATTAATCACTTGATAATCACTGAACAGACTGGTTTGGGATGTTAAAAGCAAATAAATCAGTATCACTTGATAATTATCACTGAATAAACTGGTTTGGGATGTTAAAAGTAAATAAATAAGTTGTTTATTAATCACTTGATAATCACCGAAAAGACTGGTTTGTGGCATTAGAAGTAAATAAATAAATTGTTTATTAATCACTTGATAATCACTGGTTTGGGATGTTAAGAGTAAATATATCAGTTGTTTATTAATCATTTAATCATTTGAAAAGACTGGTTTGGGATGTTAAAAG
>JABMCL010000448.1:165000-172500 GCA_018857735.1 Alviniconcha marisindica | reverse complement strand
GTGTCTGGTTGTCTGTTTGTTGTTTTTTGACTGGGGGACAAACATAGCTCCAACACTGCCAGATGCAACCTAAGTAAATATTCAGAAATTATCGATTTTCTCCACTTTTTCTTTCAAAAGATGGGCAGCGATGAGAGCCATTTTAATGTTTCATTAACTGTGAGGGACACGGTCACAGAGACAGTGTCCACAAACCACAACCTTTCTGAAGAGAAAGGAGAGCCGAAGCGGTATCGAACCGCGGTCCTTCTGCTCACCAGCCTAAAACGCCTTACCACTCGACCAAACCGGTTGACAAACCCTGTACGTGTTTGGGTCTGGTTTTGGTCGCATTTCTGCTCCTGTGGCCTGGGCAGTAGCAATATCAATAACCGTTGCGCTTCCTTCGTGCTTCAGCCGCTTCATCATTAAGGTCGTGGCGGAAACGCTGTCATCAGTGTCGGACAATAAAAAAGATACGATTTCACCTTCTTCCTTTCCACAAACGGGGGGTCCCCCCCTCCCCCCCCCCCCCCCCCCCCCCCCCCCCCGCCCGCCACCCTTCCTTCATGCTTAAGTCGCTTTATCATTAAGTTCGTGGCGGAAACGCTGTCGTGCGTGCGTGCGTGCGTGCGTGTGTGTGTGTGTGCGTGCGTGTGCGTTCATGTTGTATGCGTTGAATTTTGACAATATGTATTTGTAAAGAACGTGTAAGCGGGTTAGGCGCTCTAAGTATTCATTATTATTATTATTATGTCAGACAATAAAAAGATACGATTTCACCTCCTTCCCTTCCTTTCCACAAACGCCCCCCCCCCCCCACCCCCAACCCCCACCACCCCTAAAACCACTCCTCTCAAACCCTCAAAACTGGCCGTCAATCGAAGACGGGTGTACCTTTTAGCAGGTGTCAGCAGACGACACAGCTGCAGCCTCTGCGCTCTGTCAATTAGGTCAGTGACAGACGATTATGTCAGAGACCAAGGGTGGACTTTATTGCCGGAGAGCTCCCCGAAGAGGGAGGTAACGCTGGGAGGGGTTTGTTTACGCTGCACGAACAATTGGATTACTTACGGAGCGGAGCTCCGCGCATCTCGCAGTCTGGGACCGGCTCGGAGGGCAGGGGAGGGACACAAACCCGGAATCGATCGCGGTGCCAGAACGATTGATGTAACGGCCCGAGCAGACGACAGCTGCGCCTCAAGGAAGACCGGAGAAAGGTCTGAGACACGGTCGTTTGAAGGTTGCACAACACGTGAGGCGAAGTGGCAAGACTGCGAGCCGAGATGCGGTGTCGCGGAAAACGTGGACGGAATTAACGGCAGACGGTCGGATTAAAACGGGGCAAAAAGAATACGCGAAAGGTTATGTCAGAATGTTGCTTGGCTTGATTTTGCTTGGTTTGAGAGAGAGAGAGAGAGAGAGAGAGAGAGAGAGAGAGAGAGAGAGAGAGAGAGAGAGAGAGAGAGAGCGAGAGAGAGCGAGAAGCGAGAGAGAGAGACAGAGACAGAGACAGAGACAGAGAGAGACTGGAGAGAGACAGAGAGACAGAGAGAGAGAGACAGGCAGGCAGGCAGGCACGCAGGCACGCAGAGAGGCACAGAGAGAGAGACAGAGACAGAGACAGAGAGAGAGAGAGAGACAGTGACAGAGAAAGAAAGAAAGAAGGGGAGGGGGGGGGGGGGGGGGGAGGGGGGCCAGTCAATGGGAATTTTTAGATTTCTTTTCAAATTTTACCAACACTAATTACTTTTACACTTTCGCTACAAATCCCATGCAACTGGAGGTTAGGCTGGATGCTCGTTGGCAGCCGCTCAAGGAAGGAGAACGAGAGAAAGGAAAGGGGTGAAGAAAAACAGGAGAAAAAGAAGAAGAAATAACAACCCACCACAGCAGGCGCGCGAACCGACGCAACTCTTTTGTTTGGTACAGCCACATCAAGGGGCGGACCGAGCACCTCTGGCACTGAATGTATCTCAATATTCAAAGACAATTATCTGATACCGACTGGATTGGCGAATGCGTTTGTTTGTTTATTTTTATAGGTAATCTTTTTTAGTTTTTTTTTGTTTTTTTGGTGCAGCCAAATCAAGGGGCCACCTCTGGCACTGAATGTATCTCAATATTCAAAGACAACTATCTGATACCGACTGGATTGGTGAATGCGTTTGTTTGTTTATTTTGATAGGTAGTCTTTTTTGTTTGTTGGTACAGCCAAATCAAGGGGCGGACCTACCACCTCTGGCACTGAATATATCTCAATATTCAAAGACAATTATCTGATACCGATTGGATTGGCGAATGCGTTTGTTTGTTTATTTTGATAGGTAGTCTTTTTTTGTTGTTTTTGGTACAGCCAAATCAAGGGGCGGACCTACCACTTCTCGCACTGAATATATCTCAATATTCAAAGACAATTATCTGATACCGACTGGACTGGCGAATGAGTTTGTTTGTTTATTTTGATAGGTAATCTTCTTCTTTTTTCTTTTTTCTTTTTTGTACAGCCAAATCAACGAGCGGAGCTACCACCACCTCTGGCATTGAATATATCTCAATATTCAAAGACAATTATCCGATACCGACTGGACTGGCGAATGCGTTTGTTTATTTTGATAAGTAATCTTCTTCTTTTTCTTCTTTTTTGTACAGCCAAATCAAGGGGCGGACCTACCACCTCTGGCACTGAATATATCTCAATATTCAAAGACAATTATCTGATACCGACTGGATTGGCGAATGCGTTTGTTTGTTTATTTTGATAGGTAATTTTTTTTTTTTTTTTTGGTACAGCCAAATCAAGGGGCGGACCGACCACCTCTGGCACTGAATATATCTCAATATTCAAAGACAATTATCTGATACCGACTGGATTGGCGAATGCGTTTGTTTGTTTATTTTGATAGGAAATCTTCTTTTTTTTTTTTTTTTTGGTACAGCCAAATCAAGGGGCGGACCGACCACCTCTGGCACTGAATATATCTCAATATTCAAAGACAATTATCTGATACCGACTCGACTGGCTAATGCGTTTGTTTGTTTATTTTGATAGGTAGTCTGTTTGTTGCTGATTTTGGTACAGCCAAATCAAGGGGCGGACCGACCACCTCTGGCACTGAATATATCTCAATATTCAAAGACAATTATCTGATACCGACTGGATTGGCGAATGCGTTTGTTTGTTTGTTTATTTTGATAGGTAGTCTTTTTTGTTTGTTTTGCTCGCCTATCGCTTTGAGAGACGAGTTGGGGGGTGGCGGGTTGTGGGGGGTGGGGGTGGGGGTGGGGGTGGTGGGGGGGGGGGGGGGGAGAGATTTGGAACTAATTATGATCACAGTTATTGTCATCAGTTCCGACGAGTCCACGCAGTGCAATAAAACGTGTTCTAACACGGCCTCCGACGAGTCCACACAGTGCAATAAAACGTGTTCTAACATGGCCTTCCTACGAGTCCACACAGTGCAATAAAACGTGTTCTAATATGGCCTCCAACGAGTCCACACAGTGCAATAAAACGTGTTCTAACGTGGCCTCCGACCTGGCCTGTGTGGACTCCCACACAGTGCAATAAAACGTGTTCTAACATGGCCTCCGAAGAGTCCACACAGTGCCAAAAAAAAGAAAAGAAATTCTAACGTCAGCAACGTGACTTTTTATTATATTATACGTTTTTCTGGTAGACCATATAATTTCCGCAATGGATTAATAAAGTTGTTTTGTACTTTGTATCAATAACTCGCGTGAGCCAGTTTGGCCTAGCGGTAAGGTGTTAGGCTGATAAGCATACGGACTTCGGTTTGACTTCGCTTCGGCTCTCCCTTCTCTTCAGAAATCGTGATTAATTTGTGGACACTGTCTTGTGAGAATCAACACACAAGGGAGTTAATTAGCGCTCAAAAGACGTCACACAAACCCAACAACAAAGACCTGAGTCACCTACGGTAACTCTCGCCTGGCATGCGAGTAAATACAAGGCATATAAACTCCACTCGAGGGACATACTGTCTGTGAGCCGGTTTGGCCTAGCGGTAAGGCGACAGGCTGATAAGCGGAAGGAACTCGTTTCGATACCGCTTCGGCTCTCCTTTCTCTTGAAAAAGGTTGTGGTTTGTGGACACTGTCTTTGTGACCTTGTTTGAGGACACTGTATTGTGACTTTGCCCATCACTTCCTACTGAAACATTAAAATGGCTCTCATCGCTACCCATCTTAATGCAGAAGTCATTCTGGTGGTGACAGTGTAGCGATAGGTATATGATCTCCTCTCCCCACACTCCCCCCCCCCCCCCCCCCCCCCCCCCCCCCCCCCCCCCCCTTCTCCCCGTCCCTAATAAGCCGTACGGTTTCTGTGGACGTTAAGCACCATGTTTACTTACTTACTTACTGTCTTGTGACTTTGCCCTCACTCAGTCAAAGTTAATAAAACATTAAAACAGCTCCCATCACCGCCCATCTTAAATACAGGAGTCATTCTGGTGGTGACAGTGTAACGTTCGACACCCCCCCCCCCCCCCCCCCCCCCCCCCCCCCCCCCCCCCCCTCCCCACCACCCATCATGGACTATCTGGGTCCCCGCCCCCTCTCCAGAGACAACCCGGCGTTAGACAGTAAGTAAACATGGTGCTTAACGTCCACAGAAACCATGAGACTTATTAGGGACGGGGAGAAATGGGGTATGGAGGTGGGGGAAATAGGGAGGTTATATACCAGTCGCTGTACTGTCACCACCAGAATGACTCCTGCATTAAGATGGGCAGCGATGAGAGTCATTTTAATGTTGGTTTCATTGTGAGGGACAAAGGCACAAGACATTCATTAACCGTGAGGGACAAAGTCACAAGGCTGTCCTCAAACCACAACCTTTTTGGAAGAGAAAGGTGAGCCGAAGCGGAATCGAACCGAGGTCCTTCCCAGTGCATACCAGCCTAACTAACACTTTGCCGCTAGCCCAAACCGGCTCACCGGCGTTAGACAAGTTCAAACCGAAGTAGTAACTCGTTATTGTGAGCCGGTTTGGCCTAGCGGTAAGTAGAGGGACATCGGTTCGAATCCGCTTCGGCTATTGTTTTTCTTCAAAAGTTGTGGTCTGTGGACATTGTCTTGTGACTTCGTCCCTCTACAATTAATGAAACATTAAAATGGCTCTCGTCGCTGCCCATCTTAATGCAGGAGTCATTCTGGTGGTGACAGTGCAGCGATAGGTATATAATCTCCCTCTTCCCCCACCTTCATAGTGAGCCGGTTTGGTCTAGCGGTAAGGCGTTAGGCTGGTAAGCATAGGGACCTCGGTTCGAATCTGCTTCGTCTCTCCTTTCACTTCAAAAGTTGTGGTCTGTGGACACTGTTTGCAGGACTTTTCCCTCTTAAAACCTTAAAATGGCACCTCATCGCTGCCCCCTTAATAAGCCTTGAGGTTTCTGTGGACGTTAAAGCACCAATCTTTATTTTTACACCTTCATACCACCCCCCCTCCCCCCGGCCCTAATAAGCCTTAGGTTTCTGTGGACGTTAAGCACCATGTTTATTTACACCTTCATACCACCTTCCCCCCAGGCCCTAATAAGCCTTGAGGTTTCTGTGGACGTTAAGCACCATGTTTATTTACACCTTCATACCACCTTCCCCCCGGCCCTAATAAGCCTTGAGGTTTCTGTGGACGTTAAGCACCATGTTTACTTACACCTTCATACCACCTTCCCCCCCGGCCCTAATAAGCCTTGTGGTTTCTGTGGACGTTAAGCACCACGTCAGCTTTAACCCGCCACAAGGAACGCACGGCTGTTTCGGTGCCTGTGCTTCCTTCCCGCCAGCCAGCGTCCACACAGGTCTACCACGCCACCTTTCGGGCTCAGCCGAGGCGGGCCCCGACGTCGTATCGATCAGTGTTTAGCCTTGCACACATATCAAAACACCATTCATCATACGTCTACGTTCCACTCCTTCTCCTCCTCCTTTCCCCCCTCCACCCCCCCCCCCCCCCCCCCCCCCCCCCCCTCTCTCTCTCTCTCTCTCTGTGTCTCAGCAGCAATGCGCGCGATCCCTGGCTCGTGCAGCCTATCGATTTTCCCTGGCTTCACTTGCCCCTGGTGGATTAGGGCTCGAAAGGCTGCGGCATGTAGATCGTCTTCAATATCGCTGATTAGAAGAAAAGAAAAAAAAAAAAGAGAAGAAGAAAAAAAGGGGGGGGGGGGGGGGGGGGGGGAGAGAGAGAGAGAGAGAAGAGAACAGCTCAGAATATACATGTCCCTTTCTTGCACTCGTCTGCTGCAATCTACCGAGCAGATAGTCTGGCGGGCAAAGCAGCCATTACAAGTGGTTTGTTGCGTCTCGGAAGATCTGAAGTGTTGAGGAGCTTGAGACAGTATCTGCGGGCCTTACTGCTATGCCAAACCGGCTCACTGGGGGGGGGGCGCTCTTATCTAGTACATGAAGGGTGGGGTGGGGGGGGGGAAGTGGGGGAGTGGGGGGTGGGGGGGAGGTTCTTCTTCCTTCACAAAATAAAACACCGGATCTCTTCGAATTCGTAGATCTGTGCATTCATTCCTGAAGTCCAAGGCGAAGAACACCGCTGTCTTCGTCTTCATGAGGCTAATTCTACTGAGGCTAATTCTCATGATGTTCCTAAAAAACACAAAGTACAAAAAAGATTGTGACGTGCAGCCGGCACTGACAAGACACGCCATCTTGATTTTACACGTTAACATTTTGATTGATTGATTGATTTAAACATCATGATGTCCCTCAAATACAAAGTAGAAAAAAGACTGTGTCGTGCAGTACTGACAACACTGACACGCCATCTTGAGTTTACACTGCCTGGGATCTTGCAGTGAGAACCACGGTGAGCCGGTTTGGCCCAGCGGTAAGGCGTTAGGCTGGTAAGCAGAAGGGCCTCGGCTCGATTCCGCTTCGGCTGTCCTCTCTCTTAAAAAAGGTTGTGGTTTGTGGACCCTCTTGTGATTTTGCCCATCATATTAAGGGGACTTTAAAATGGCTCCATCGCTGCCCATTTTAATTTCAGGGGGAGCCATTCTGGTGGTGGGGTTTGTGATTTTGTCCATCACTATTAATGGGACATTAAAAGGCTCTCATCGCTTCCCCATCTTAACAGGAACATTCTGGGGTGGGACAGTGTAGCGATGGGCATATAATCTCCCTCTTTCCCCACCATCGCCCGTCCCTAATAAGCCCCATGGTTTATGTGGACGTAAAGCGCCACGATAAAAGAAGCAGCGAGAAAAAGACCGGCCTGGAACTGACCGGCCGAGAGCTCAGGAGCTGTGTGAAAGTCGAGATGGCCGTCCTGGGCTCCCCCTGTCCGTAACAAGTCCTCAATATGATGATCTCTGCGGACGTAGAGCAACACTAAAGAACAGAGCTCAGGAAGTGTGTCACAATCGAGGTGGCCGTCCGCGGCTCCCCAGTCCCTGGTGGTGGCCCCTGCGGTCTCTGCGGACGCAAGAGCTGAACACCGAACGAACTGACCGGCCAAGAATCCCCCTTTGCCGTCCACCACAGCAA
>JABMCL010000448.1:142500-160000 GCA_018857735.1 Alviniconcha marisindica | reverse complement strand
CACCAAGCGGGGCGATCCGCAGCTAAGTCGCCCATTATTGGTTTACCATATATGTACACTTGTGTCTGTGTATGACATACACTGCGCGTTATTTTACCGGTCTCTTTGATGCAGTCGTAAGGCAAATTTCTACGTTATTCACAGACATTAAAGATTCTGTACTCTGTATTTTGTATATATAGTGTATCCACACGATAAGGACAGCTGACGACAGTCCCACGCACTACCTCAGAACGACTCACGACATACAAAAAGGCGCCGTGCTCATAAACCACGGGACATCAACGAGACAAGGGCGGGGAGTCCGGGGAACTGGGAGATGATCCGGCTAAGGCCAACATCCCTCTGTACCTTCGGATTTCACAATGGCCACGCCGGGAGGCCACAAACAGAGCGGGAACCTCCAGCCAAACAAGCGATTCCTCGCTCCACCTCACACAAGCCGCGCAGGTGAAAGGCTACTCACGCTCCACCGATACTCTCGTGTCGACGAGAAGGAGCGACAACTTGCACGAAATCGAATTTCAATTAGCGACCCGCAATCTGTGCAAATATGGGCGTGCGGAGACGGAAGTATTCCGTTTGATTTCAGCTGCTTTCGCGGCGTGAAACTCAAACATCCTTTTCTTCTTGGCAACGAAACAAACTGCCGAGTGGAGGCGAAACACGTTCGCCATTGGCGTTAAATTTTAATCACATTTCTCCAGGAGAGGTGAAGAGGTGGATCGGGGATCGTTCAGCTGACGCGCTGAAGTCTCGAGTTCTTTAACACAGAGCATCTTCGGTGGAGACGATTGTCCTTTCTGCGGACTCAACGTTATTGCCATGCAATCTTTCTGTCATTATTATATTCTGTTCAGCATAAAAACTAATATAATCGGTTTCTGCACCGTGATCCGCCGGTAGTACGCCGGTAGTCCGCCAGCACGTGTGTGTGTGTGTGTGTGTGTGTGTGTGTGTGTGTGTGTGTGTGTGTGTGTGTGTGTGTGTGTGTGGTGTGTGTGTGGTGTGTGTGTTTGCGGTGCGTGCGTGCGTGTGTGTGTGTGTGTTGTGTTGTGTTGTGTTGTGTGTTGTGTTGTTGGTGGTGGTGTGGTGTGTGTCGTTGTGCGCGTGCGTGCGTGCGTGCGCGTGCGTACGTGCGTGTGTGTGTGCGCGCGCGTGCGTGCGTGCGTGCAAGCATGCGTGCGTGCGTGCGTGCGTGCGTACATCTTCAAACATTTAATACATCCATACTTTGACACAGAGAGAGTTCTCTCCGCTGTGAGCGTGTTCAAAACATCGCTCCCTAGCAATCATTCTGGACTGATTCCATCGAGTGTAGCCTACCCACAGACGGAGAACCGAACGACCGACCTGCTCCCTTCACTTCACACAAGCCGTCATCCAGGAAAAGTTTAGAAAAGGCGTGCCAGTGCAACACCTTTTACAAAACAAAACAAAACAAACAACAACAAAAATTCAGTGGCAAGCACATCGGACTCGCCACCCACAGCGTGCACAGCAAGAAAAAGAAAAAGAAAAAAAAGAAAAAAGAAAAAAAAAAAAAAAAGAAAAAAGAAAAAAAGAAAAAAAGAGAGAGAGAGAGAGAGAGAGAGAGAGAGAGAGAGAGAGAGAGAGAGAGAGAGAGAGAAGGTAAAAAAAGTTCTTGTTTTTTAAATAAAGGGGGGTCGGGGGTGGGGGAGGGGGGAGGAGGGAGGAGGAAGGATGTTTGTTGCCAGGTTGGGTGCTACTGATTTGTAGTTATACCCCCCCCCCCCCCCCCCCCCACCCCCATACCCCTATGGTTAGTGCGTTTCTAATCCGTCGGACCAAAGCCGTGTTTTCCGCCCTAAAAGACATCCCTACCCCGTCTCCATCCCGGTGATAACCGTTTAATCTTCTCCAACACCCTGCAATTAGTGTAATTAGTCTTGCCGTCCCCCCGACATCAAGTCCCCAGGCCCGGGGTGTGTCTTCACACCTGCTCCGGTTTCCACGGTAACAAAACGACAAAACACCTCAAATGAAGGGTGGGGGGGGGGGGGGGGGGGGGGGGGGGGAGAGAGAGAGAGACAGAGACAGACAGAGAGAGACAGACAGACAGACAAACAGAGAGAGACAGACAGCGAGACAGAGTGTGTGTGTGTGTGTGTGTGTGTGTGTGTGTGTGTGTGTGTGTGTGTGTGAGTGTGAGTGTGAGTGTGTGTGTGTGGTGAGAGAGAGAGAGAGAGAGAGAGAGAGGAGAGAGAGAGAGAGAGAGGAGAGAGAGAGAGAGAGAGAGAGAGAGAGACAGACAGACAGACAGACAGACAGACAGACAGACAGACAGACAGACAGACAGAAGAGACAGACAGAGAGAGACAGGGACAGGGACAAAGAGAGAGAGAGAGAGAGAGAGAGAGAGAGAGAGAGAGAGAGAGAGAGAGAGAGAGAGAGAGAGAGAGAGAGAGAATTAGCCGAACAGAAGGAAAGTTTTGAGGGTATCGGATGACACAATTAGCCCTTGCTCTCAGCGAGATAAGCCGATTCCAAGGCGAGAGCGCGGACGATTTCAGAGCTTAGCAGGGGCTAACAGCATCGTCCTTTCCTGGAACTCGTAGACAATTCCGCAAGAGCTATATCCGCATCATCCTTTTTCCAGTAACTAAGACGGCTGCGACTACTACTTTTTCCCATTCGGTTTTTAAGCCGCCACACTTACAACAGAATGGCTGGCCTTCGCGGTGTTTTACACACTGCACGTGAACAACGGAGACAGCGATGTCGAAGCGGAATAATGGCACTGTGATATAATATGGGTGATAGACAAATTACTTGTGTCAGAAAGTAGACAAATTACTTGTGTCGGAAAGTATGTGAGATATTCTCTATGACAATCATGACAATGTCTTTTCAGTATATGGCATGTAGGGTGTACGGATGTGTTAGGAGAGCCGAATATGCGTGTGTACGTGATCCTGCGTGTATAAAATAGTTGGTGCTTTGAGAGCCCAGCCACATACGGTTATATCTGGGCTTCTGTGTATGAGCTATAGATTAGGTGATACAGATCAGGTGAAATTATCTATGTGTGTGTGTGTGTACACACACACACACACACACACACACACACACACACACACACACACAAAATATATATATATATATATATATATATATATATATATATATATATATACATATACGTTTGTTTTGTGCGACTGAAAATAATGGTTTTGTTTCGTTTCTTGGTGTAACTTGTTGACATATTTTGTCATGTTGATAATTGTGAGATCAGTCTAATATCACTCAGGAGAAAAAGACTAAATAAACATCAAGAAGTATGGCCCTGTAAATCACCGTCACGGCTCACTGCGCACTGAAGCGTCTCGCATCAGCGAAGGGCAACTGTCCGTATCAGTAGGGCGCGTAATTCAGCAAAAAGACTGATTGGACATGTGCGACAAAAATGTTACAATTATATGCAGGTCTTTTACGGAGAACAGCTCTGCAGAGGTCAAATAGTAAGTAAACATGGTGCTTAACGTCCACAGAAACCATAAGGCTTTTTAGGAAGGGAGAACGGGGGGGAAGGGGGTATGAAGGTGTGGGAAGAGGGAGAGTATATATACTATCGCTACACGTCACCACCGAATGACCTGCATTAAGATGGGCAGCTATGAGAACCATTTTAAATGTTCATTAATGTGAGGGACAGAGTCACAAGACCGTCCCCAAACCACAACTTTTTAAGAGAAAGGAGAGCCGAAGCGGAATCGCAGGTCCTTCCGCTTACCACCTACCCCCTACGCGGCCAAACCGGCTCTCCCCAGAGGTCAGATAGCAGGTCACCACGTGCATGTTAACACAGGAACGCGGGGGGAGAGAGGAGGAGAGAGAGAGAGAGAGAGAGAGAGAGAGAGAGAGAGAGAGAGAAGAGAGAAGAGAGAGACGAGAGACAGAGAGACGAGGGGACAGAGAGAGACAAGAGAGAGACAGAAGACAAAGGACAAAACAGACAAACAACAGACAGACAGACAGACAGACAGACAGAGACATAGTAAAGAGAGAGAGAGAGAGAGAGAGAGAGAGAGAGAGAGAGAGAGAGAGACAGAGAGAGACAGAGACAGAGACAGAGACAGAGACAGACAGACAGACAGAGACAGAGACAGAGACAGAGAGAGACAGAGACAAAGACAGAGAGACAGAGACAGAGGCATAGTAAATGTTACGTTGTTTACCCACAAAAAGCAGATATCCATCACTATGTTTTGAAAGCCGAGAACCGCTTCCGTGTTCCGTGTCAGTGACCGGAAAAGAAATCGAAAGACTTGCCCCACATCCATTTCTGGCAACCTGCAGGGCTATTTTTAGACTGGCATTAATTATTAATCCAAAGACAAAGCCGGAAAGCCGATTTTCTCTACATTTTTTCCGTCAAGTTTTATAGCTCAGCCTGAAAGTGCATTTCCTGAATATCCTTTCCGGTGTTGGGAGAAGTGGAATGAACGGGGGGGGGGGTGGGGGGGGGGTGCGGGTGGGGGGGGGGGAAGATGAGCTTCTGGAAAGTTTAAAAAAGAAAAAAGAAAAAGAAAGAAAAAAAAAGGCAATGGATGATATATCTCAGCTTATTGGATAAAAAGGAACAAAAACCACGCCAAAACAAAAACAACACGCTAAATTTAACATATCAAAAAAAGGTTAACTCGTCGCCATCATCAAAAGTGGAAATGTACGAGCAAATCGATTCGACTGTTTTGCTGTCTTTGTTGTTGTTATTGCTGTGTTTGTTTGTCTGTTTGTTTGTTTGTTTGTTTGTGACATTTTCTCGTCTGGTGACTAGGCTCTTCCGCGTTTCGTTATTCGAATTAGGCCAAGGCCCTTCTTCACGAGTCAGCGTCATCTCACTTTAACCCTTTCCCTGCCAAGTAACCTGCACTCCCACTGCTGCCCCATCTCTTTTGACAAAATAATGAACAGAAGACCATATTTATATACAATTTTTCCAAATCCTTGAAATCAAACATTGCTGCCCCATCTCTTTACACAAAACAATGAACAGCAGATCATATATTATACACATATTTCTTCCAAATCCTTGAAATCAAACACTGTCCTTGAACTCTTTTGTGCGCCAAGAACTAAATCCCGTTGCTTTAACGGTTTGGTTGGTTGGTTAAACATGACCCCCCACCCCCACCGACTACAACTACAATGGGGGAGGAATCGAAAGAAAGAAAGAAAAAAATCGACGTCAGCGATGACGACAAAACACAAAACAATCTCCTCGATAATCACCAGCACGTGACAGGGGCCTCTGGTCGCTAGACGCAGCAGACGACATTTCTCGCCCCGGTGATCGCTCATTTTCCGCCCCGTTTCACGTGAATGGTTCCGGGAAGCGCCCGGCAGGACATTGGTTCCGCTCGATGTTCCGATACGGATGGGGGCGCAGGAGGGGTCTCCTCCGGAGGGGCAACACAGTTTCAAGGTCAGCCGAGCGAAGAACGGGCCAAGCCGTCCCTATTAAACCGTATGAGGTTTCCGTGGAAGTTCGTGGCCGTCCTGGGCTGTCCGTCCTAACGAGTCTTCTGGTTTCCGTGGACGTAAAGCTATATTGAACCATGCTTCGGCATTGGTCTCAGCTTGTCCCTAATATGTCAACTGACATCTGAGGACATTAAGCAACACTACCTACCTACCCGTGGAAGTTATCAGAGCTCAGGAGCTGTGTGAAAGTCGAGGTGGACGTCCTGGGATCCCGTCCCTAATAAGCCTACGGTTTCTGTGGGTGTAAAGCAACATTTCGAAAACAACAACAACAACAACGTGGAAGTTAAGCCCCAACATTCATTCATTCATTCAACGGGTCTCCAGAGGTCAGGAGCTGTGTTGAAAGTCGATGTGGACGTCCTGGGCTCCCCCGTCCCTAATAGTCCGTGCGGTCTCTGTGGACGTGAAGCAACACTGAACTTGAAATGGATTGCGTCAGAGGTCAGGAGCTGTGTTGAAAGTCGATAGGGCTTTTAAACCGGGGGGTTTAAACCCTTTTTAGAAGAAGAAAAACATAGGGGGGCTTAAGCCCCAACGGGAAACCCAAAAACCCAAGGGCTTTAATTAGGGAAAAACCGGGGAGAAAGGGGGAGTAAAAGGAAAGGGGGGGGAAGGGGGAGATTATATACCTATCCCCACACTGTCACCACCAGAATGACTCATGCTTTAAAGATGGGTAGCGATGTGAACCATTTTAATGTTTCAAAAATTTGGCGAGGGACAAAGCCACAAGACAGTCTCCACAGACCACAATTTTTAAAAAACCCTTGTACCCCTTTGCCCCAGGGGAAGAGAGAGAGAGAGAGAGAGAGAGAGAGAGAGAGAGAGAGAGAGAGAGAGAGAAGAAGAAGAAGAAGAAGACAACAGAAAAGAAGAGACAGAGACAGAAGAGAAGAGACAGAAAAGACAGACAGACAGACAGAAAAAAGGGGGGGGGGGGAAAAGGAGTAGGGACCCAAAGAAGAACAAAGAAATTTATGCCCGAAAGTACAGAGCGGAAACTTTCCAAGCCCAAAGAACAGTCCCTTCAAACAACAGCGCAGCCTCTGTACCCGCCATTTCGCCTTCACCAGACCTGGGAGATCGAAAACTGGGAGAAAGAGAACATCTTTTCAATACCATCCCATCCCGCATCTTTCCACATAAAAAAGCAACAACAAAACACAAAACAAGAAGAAAAAAAAAGAAAAAAAAGGGGGAAAAATGTTCAACAACTTGTAACGGTTGGTTTAGTTTCAATGGCGCGCTTGCTTTCTCCTTCCTCATCCTTCTGTCCGTCTCTCTACCTTCCCAGCCTGATGCAGAGAATTCTGAAGGCCCCGAGAATCTTTTGGGCACCCCCCCCCCACCCCCCCCCCCCCCCAAAACCCCAACCCCCCCCCTACCCCTACCCCCCCCTCCCATCCACCCTAGTTCCAAACAGTGACGTGTCAAAGCTTTTGTGGTGCTGCAACAAGGTGGCCCTTCACGACAACCTTGAGTCTTGAACTATGAAGGACGCCAGTGTTCCGAGGAACACTTTGTAGTTCCTGAAATACAAAAAGCGGAGCCCTGCGCTCCAGCCAAGACCCGTTTCTGACAAAGCACAATACAGATTCAGGGTCCCCAGACTCGGGCGCGCTTTGGTTTTGTTTCCATAATGTTTAAGGCTCTTTACAAAGCCGATATAATAAGCAACAAATGATCCAGCTGAGCGATGAGAGGTGTTTCACAGACACCTTTCACCAAATAAAAGGCACACTTTACGAAAACTAATGTTTGCTTTTCGTAATGTTAGTTTAAGGACAGTTTTTGAGAATAATAGTTTTAAACTAAGATCACTGTATATTTGCTTCTCATATCGCTTCTCGGTTCAAGAACAATGCTGCAGTCTGAGGCGAAATTTGCAAGGATCCCTGAACCAATAGACGCGAGGAACGTAAGGGCTATGACGAGGGTAACCTTTTTCTTTTCTTGCTTTAAATTTCGAAGGACAAAGAATCCCGAGGAACAGATGTAGAGAGAGGAGGAGGGGGGGGAAAAGGGGGAAAGGGAAGAGGGGTTTTTTTTTGGTGTGTGTGTGTGTGTGTGTGGTGTGTGTGGGGGGGGGTTTTTTTTTTTGGGTGTGTGTGTGTGTGCCCCTTATGTTGTTCTCAAAAATTGCCTAAATTCAATTTAACTGGGCAAAAAATACAAGTTTAATATGACAGGCTGCTTTTCAAAGCGGGGAAAATCCATTATGATGACGAGAGAAAAACAAACCCAGCTGCATGTTCTTAAAAGGAGATTCAAGAACAAAAAAAGTACCACAGTTAAGAAAACAATTACGTCAGTTTCGGAATTACATCCTGATTTCAGATCACTCTAGCCGTTTTGGAAGGACAAAAAACAAATATGTGAACAAGCACAATTCGCGTGAAAACACACACACACACACACACACACACACACACACACACACACACACACCACACCACGCACGCACGCACGCACGCACTGTCACACACACAAACACACACACAAACACGAACGCACACACACACACACACACACACACACACACACACACACACACACAACACACACACATCACACAACACACACACACACACACACACACACACACACACACACACACACACGCACGCAGCACGTCACACACCACATACACACCGCACCACGCACGCACGCACGCACGCACGCACACACACACACACCACACCACACACACACGCACACACACGCGCGCGCGCGCGCGCGCGCACACACACCTTAAAGCAAAACTCGTTCATTAGCTAAATAACCTGTTCATTTTGGATTCAGCTGGACACAACGTTGTCCCTAACAGGTCAGCTCCATATCTGAGGACATTAAGCCCCTACACTGAGAGAGAAGGGGGAAGAGAGGGAGAGAGGGGGGGCAGGGAGGGAGATGGTAGAAGGAGAGAGAAAGAGAGGAAGGGGGGGGGAGAGGGGGGAGGACGGGGAGAGAGATGGAAAAAGAGAGAAGAGAGAGGGGAGAGAGAGAGAGAGAGAGAGAGAGGGAGGGAGGGAGAGAGAGAGAGAGAGAGAGAGAGAAGAAGGAGAGAGAGAGAGAGGAGAGAGAGAGAGAGAGAGAGAGAGAAGAGAAGGTGGGGAAGGGAGAGAGAGAGAGAGAGAGAGAGAGAGAGAGAGAGAGAGAGAGAGAGAGGAGAAGAGACAGAGACTGACAGAGAGAGAGGCAGAGAGAGAGAGAGAGAGAGAGAGAGAGAGAGAGAGAGAGAGACAGACAGACAGACAGACAGACAGACAGACAGACAGATCGAGAGACAGAGACAGAGACAGACAGAGAGATAGAGAGAGAGAGAGAGACAGAGAGAGAGAGAGACAGAAAAGAAGGCGACCGTAGCAGAACGACCTTGGCACGCCTCAGACAAAACGATGCCGTTCACGAGCAGGCACGTGACCCTCTGTGCCCTAGGGGCTGCAACCTTCGTCACGTCTTAAAAACGAAAGAAAGGCGAAAGCGAAAAAGAAAAAAGAAAGAAAAAAAAGCAGACAAAAAAGGGGTCACAAGCCTATCAGATCATCTTCAATACCTGTCCCCTTCCATCTCCTCCAAATCTCCTTCAACCCCCCCCCCCCCCCCCCCCCCCCAAAAGAAGAAAAAAAGAAGTGTTTGTGCCCTGACTGAGGCGCAGGGTATTAAGTCGCGTCTCCTGCTCTCTATACACACCTCGCCACGCTCCTGAAGCGAAGAAGAAGTGGTAGTGGTGGAGGCGAGAGACTTCGGGGCCCGTAGATGAAGACAAACGAAAACTGACGAGGCTCCTGTCACCGAACTTCGGCCGGAAATAAGACGGTCCCTTCCTTGTCCTATCTTAACTGTTTACATTTTTTTTTTTTTTACATTTTTGTATAACCCCGGGTCGGAACTGACAGCCGTAGAAATCAGCAGTTACCTTTTTTCTTTTCTTTTCCTCTCTCTCTCTCTCTCGTCCCCCTGCTCTCCCCTATTCCTCTCACTACCCCCCTCTCTTTCTTTCAGTTTCTCTCCCCCCTCTCTTTCTTTCACCCATCCACTCTTTCCCCCCCCCCTCTCTCTCTCCTCTCTCTACTTCTTTCCCTCTCTCTCTCTCGTCCCCCTCTCTCTCCTATTTCTCTCACTACCCCTCTCTCTTTCTTTCAGTTTCTCTCTTCCCCCCCCCCTCTCTTTCTTTCACTCCCCCACACTTCTCCTCCTCCCCCCCCCCCCCCCACTCTCTCTCCTCTTTCTACTTTTTTTGCCCCCCCCTCTCTCTCTCATCCCCTCTCTTTCTTTCCCCTCTCTCTCAACCCCTCCTCCCATCAGTTCTCTCTTTCTGCCCCCCCCTTCCCTCTCTCTCTCTCTCTCTCTCTGTGAGACTGAGACTGGAGAGCAGAGCGTGGTTTTGGCGAATAGGGAGGAAGAACGAGGTGGGCAAAGACTGATGATAAAATTCAAAGCTACCCGCGGACAAAGGCTGGCTGGGGAGTCGCTTGCATTTCGTCCGCGACGAGAGCAGCGGAGAAATCAAAATTCATGAAGTGTTTTTGCGGCTCGTGTCAGAGATGGAAACAATACTTCAATGGGGGATTTTAGTGGCGGCGGCCGCATCTTGACCTCCAACCCCTCCGTCGACTCAGTCCTATCGCTAGAGCAGAGAGCAAAGAGCAAAGGGTGGGGTGGGGTGTGTGTGTGTGTGTGTGTGTGTGTGTGTGTGTGTGTGTGTGTGTGTGTGTGTGTGTGTGTGTGTGTGTGTGTGTGTGTGTGTGTGTGTGTGTGTGTGTGTGTGTGTTGTGTTTATATGTGTGTGGTGTGTGTGAGAGAGAGAGAGAGAGAGAGAGAGAGAGAGAAAAGAGAGAGAGGAGAGAGAGAGAGAGAGAGAGAGAGAGAGGATGTGTGTGTGTGTGTGTGTGTGTGTGTGTGTGTGGTGTGGTGTGTGGTGTGGTGTGGTGTGGTGTGGTGTGGTGTGTGTGTGTGTGTGTGTGTGTGCGTGTTGTATGCACTGAATCGTGAAAACATGTACATTTAAAGAATGTGTAAGCGCTTAGGGCCTGCGCGGGTTAGGCGCTCTAAGTACCCATCATCATTATTATTACTATTATATATTACTACAGCTCTCTCACACACCACGGCCATGAATCACAGACAGAAACTGCGTTAGTCAAAATTAAACCAATTCAAAATGTAGGGAGAGGATGTGGAAAAAAATGAACGGACCGGGACCGGACAAAGAACAAATTCCTGGTAGCGGGTGAAGCATGCGTGGCTATATTCCGACCTACTCCAGGCTGTGAAGGGAGAACATTTGTAAGCGCTGAGTTCTCAACAGCGGGGGCTTTAATTTCTGCGTCCGCAGTACCCTACAGCGGTGGGTGGGGGTGGGGGAAGAGGTTGAGGCTATTGAAACTTCAGACCGAAGGGTCACGGGTACCCAGTTTTAGAAGTAAAGTGTGTGAATATAGTTATCAGAATATAGTTATCAATCCGTGTCAATAATGGCTAAAGGCCAGCTGTGAAGACCTTAATAAAGGGGACCTTAATTTCTGCGTCCGCCGTACCCGAGAGCGGGGGGTGGGGGTGGGATGGGGTGGAGGAGGCTACTGAAACGCCAGACCGAAGGGTCACGGGTACCCAGTTTTAGAAGTACGTGTGTGAATATAGTTATCAGTCCGTGTCAATAATGGCTAAAGGCAGACTGTGAAGACCTTAATAAAGGGGACCTTAATTTCTGCGTCCGCCGTACCCCAGAGCGGGGGGTGGGGGGGGGGTGGGGTGGAGGAGGCTACTGAAACGTCAGACTGAAGGGTCCCGGGTACCCAGTTTTAGAAGTGTGTGAATATAGTTATCAGTCCGTGTCAATAATGGCTAAAGGCCAGCTGTGAAGACCTTAATAAAGGGGACCTTAATTTCTGCGTCCGCTGTACCCCGGTGCGGGGTGGGGGGTGGAGGAGGGGAGGGGGGGTTACTGAAACTTCAGAGCGAAGGGTCAATGGTACCCAGTTTTAGAAGTAAGTGTGTAAGTACAGCTGTCAGTCGGTATCAATGATGGCTGAAAGCCGACTGTGAAGACCTTAACAAAGGGGACCTTAATTTCGGCGTCCGCTGTATCCAGTGCGGGGGGGGGGGGGGCGCTACTGAAACTTCAGAGCGAAGGGTCAATGGTATCCAATTTGACAAGTAAGAGTAGTGTGTAAGTACAGTTGTCAGTCCGGGTATCACTGACGGCTGAAAGACGATGTGAAGACAGTGCATGGAGAAAATGTTAGCCTTTGTTTGCCACTGCCATGCGCCAGCTGCGTGAATTATTGATGAGCAAGCTAATAGGCGGTTATCACACCTAATCCTATCTCCTTGCCTTTTTTTTCATTTTTTTTTTCATTCATTTTTTTCTTTTTTTCATTTTTTTTCATTCTTCTTTTCTCCCCGGTTATAAACATCAGCTCTTGCTCAGTTCGTTTTTCTTTTGTTAAATAACGCGTTGTTTCTTTACCTGTGTGTGTATGTGTGTGTAAGTGTAAGTGCGTGTGTGGAGGGGTGGGGGGTAAGTGTGTGAGTGTGTGAGCGTGTGTGTGTGTGTGTGTAGGAGAGAGAGAAGAGAGAGGAGAGAGAGAAGAGAGAGAGAGAGAGAGAGAGAGAGAGAGACAGACGAACAGACAGACAGACAGACAGACAGACAGACAGACAGACAGAGACAGAGACAGAGAGAGAGACAGAGACAGAGAGACAGACAGAGAGACAGACAGACAGAGAGACAGACAGAGACAGAGACAGAGAGACAGAGAGAGACAGAGAGAGACAGAGACAGACAGACAGACAGAGACAGATAGAGATAGATATAGATATAGAGACAGACAGAGAGACAGGCAGGCAGACATACAGACAGAGACAGAGAGTGACAGAGAGACAGAGAGAGATTCATCTTTTGATCAAATACATCTCGTTAATAATCACCTCAGAACACCTGGAACTGTGTCGTGAGATTTACAGGATTTTTTTTTTAAATCGCACACACGCACACACACACGCACGCACGCACGCACACACCACACACACACCCCAACACGCAGCAGCAGCACGCACGCACGCACACACACACACACACACACACACACACACACAGCACACACACACACACACACACACAACTCCAACACCTGCTTTCACCCACAAACATCATCATGCCGCAGTATTCATTTCAAACCCGCTCCCACCCCTCGTGCACAGCTGATAAATTTAACAGTGCCACCAGCAAGCACAGCCACTGGAAGCATCCACTTTTCGTTCGATGTTGCTTCGCCGCGTCCACAGAGACTGTAAGTAAGTACCGTTACTGTATTAGGGACGGGGAGACCAGGAAGGCCACCTCGACTTTCACACAGCTCCTGAGCTCTGTATGTAGCCACTGTCACACTTTGACATTTTGTTTCCTTGACATTTGGCCAGGCAGGTATAGCAACCGGAAGCGGAACTCGTCTGCGGACATGGGCGTTGTACAAGTTCCGCTTGCGGTCCCCTCACATTCACAGGGGCTGTTGTCATATTATTTCGGTCCCCTTATATTCACAGGGGCTGTTGCCATATTATTTCGGTCCCCTTATATTCACAGGGGCTGTTGTCATATTATTTCGGTCCCCTTATATATTCACAGGGGCTGTTGTCATATTATTTCGGTCCCCTTATATTCACAGGGGCTGTTGTCATATTATTTCGGTCCCCTTATATTCACAGGGGCTGTTGTCATATTATTTCGGTCCCCTTATATTCACAGGGGCTGTTGTCATATTATTTCGGTCCCCTTATATTCACAGGGGCTGTTGTCATATTACGTCCCCGTAATCTTCGAGACAACTCGGCGTTAAACAAGATCCAGACACATAAAAGATTCAAAAGAACGCTTATTTATTATTAGAAAAACAACAACAACAAAACACACACACACACACACACACACACACAGAAAGTTATTTCCTTTCTCGTCTCATTTTTCATCGTTTTTAACCGTTTAACTGTTGTTTAAGTGTCATTTTGTAAGCTTGACCCAGGGGATTACCCCGAAAATTTGCAGACTGTGTGTCTGTGTCAGAATAAAAAATAAGCATTCTTTTGAATCTTTCATAGTAAGTAAACATGGTGCTTAACGTCCACAGAAACCATGAGGCTTATCAGGGACAGAGGGAAGGGGGGCAATGGGTATGGAGGTGGGGTGAGAGGAGATTATACCTATCGCTACACTGTCACCTCCAGAATGATTCCTCATTAAGGTGGGCAGCGATGAGAGCCATTGTAATGTTTCAGTAGGAAGTGATGGACAAAGTCACAAGACAGAGTCCAGAGACCACAAACCTTCTGAAGAGAAAGGAGAGCCGAAGCGGTATCGAACCGAGGTCCTTCCGCTTACCAGCCTGACGCCATACCGCTAGGCCAAACCGACTCACTTAGATCTTTCATGTGTTTGGATCTTGTTTTATAAAACGCCAGCAGTCAATCTCGTTTTAGTTTTTCGGCGTTGAACGAGTTCAACCAAACCACTACTCCTACTCTGCATTCGCGGGGCCCCACCGCAGAAACTGGCTTGATGGGCGAAGTGACCTTTAAAAGCGGTTCTATCGCCCTGTCTTTGTTCAGCTGCAATGATACAGCACGGTGGCAATTAGCCGCAATTGCATGGCATACCAGCGTAATGGGCTGACTCAGTCCGTGCACCGTCCACAGGGGCAACGCTTTAAAGGTCCGCATACACAGCGGCTGTCCGTCACTAATAAGCCATACGGTTTCTGCGGACGGAAAGCATCATGATTACAGCTGTGGGCCGGCTTGGCCTAGCGGTAAGGCGTTAGGGTAGTAAGCAGAGGGGCCTCGGTTCGATTCCGCTTTGGTTCTCCTTTCTCAGTCTTCAAAGGTTGAACGGATTGCCGGGGGGACACGGTCTTGTAACTTTGACCCTCACAATTAAAATGAAACATTAAAATGACTCGTCGCGGCCCACCTTCACTGAGCCGGTTTGGCCTAGCGGTAAGCGGAGGGACCTCGGTTCGAATCCGCTTCGGCTCTCCTTTCTCTTCACAAGTTGTGGTCTGTGGACACTGTCTTGTGACTTCGTCCCTCACAATTATGAAACATTAAAATGGCTCTCATCGCTGCCCACCTCAATGCATAAGTCATTCTGACGGTGACAGTGTATAATATCTCTCTCTCTCCTCACCTCCATACCCCCTTCTCCCCGTCCCTAATAAACCTTATGGTTTCTGTGGACGTTAAGCACCATGTTTACTTTACTTTTACCCACCTTCATGCAGAAATCATTCTGGTGGCGATAGTCACACCTATCACTAGTGCCACTGCCCTTTCAGCAGTTTTGCTTCATGTTATAAATGGCGTGAATGTGTTAAGTAGGCTTTAACGTGGCACCCTGACACCTCTTTGCTGATAGAGTTGTACCGTTTGTTGTGTGGGTGTGATAGCGATGAACCAGCGGCACTCAGAAATAGTCACTGTACTTTTTCTGTGTTGGATCGTCCTGTGGTGAGCCCATGGGGTCCAAAACCCCAGAACTATCTTTCCTGTACTTTTGTTACTTGGCGAAAATACAAACACTCTTACGTGTCGTTGTGCCTCATTCCGGAGTCAGAGAAAACTGCAAAGTGGCAACAGCAAAACGAAAATAATAATAATGACCCGGAAAACCTCTCTCTCTCTCTCCGCCCCCCACCCCTCCCTTGGTTTGTTGGCTTTATTGTTCCAACCCCTCTCCCCCCCCCCCCCCCCCGCCCCCTTGAATCTCGAGTTTCCTAACAAAATTACAAACATCTGGCCATAACACTTATCAACTCTGGCGACAGTTACGAACTCCAGCAAGTGTTCTCCGCCACCCTGTTTCTTGATTAGATCTGTACGAGTAACAGCAGATGTGTAAACTTCGCTTTTTCTCCATATGTCCCTCCCTCTTCTCTCTCTCTCTTCTCTCTCTCTCTCTCATGTCTCTGTCTCTGTCAGTTTGTCTTCTCTCTCTCAGTCAGTCTGCCTGCCTGCTGTCTGTCTGCCTCTTCCTCTCTTCTCTCTCTCTCCCTCTCTCTGTATGTCTCTGTCTGTCTGTCTGCCTGTCTCTTTGCCTGTCAGTTTGTTCGTTCTCTCGTCAGTCAGTCGTCCTGCCTGCCTGGTCTCCACCCCCCCAACCCCTCTCTCTTCTCTTCCTGTTGTATGTCTCCCGTCTGTCTGTCTGTCTGTCTGTCTGTCTGTCTGTCTGTCTTTTTCTGTCTGTTTTTTTCTCTCATCTGTCTGTCCTGCTCTGTCTGTCTGTCTGTCTGTCTGTCTCTCCCTCTCTCTCTCTCTCTCCTCTACTCTCTCTCTCTAGTCAGCCCCTGCCTGCCTGCCTGTCTGTCTGCCCTCCCCTCTCTGTATGTCTCTGTCTGTCTGTCTGTCTGTCTGTCTCTCTCTGTCTGTCTCTCTCCCCGATCAGACAGCGCCGCCGACACTCTAGTGGAGAGAAAGGGCATCCTCCACTTTTAACGACCAACCCCCCCCCCCCGCATACTTCTCCCTACCTTCCTGCGTGAGGGCGATAAGCGGAAAGGTACGTAATGCGGTACTGCTACGATCAGTGAGCGCCGCTACGCTGAGAGTGGTCTACCCTCGTTATCAGCCACGCCCACCGTGCCCTCAAGTGTCACAACTTCCTGTCTCCTTTCTGGCCTCCTGCATCTGGTGGTGATGGGTAGCAGGACGGCATATATATATATATATATATATATATATATATATATATATATATATACCGCATCACTTTCCTTCCCACACTAACTGTTAAACTGAAGGTCGTGTACAAAACTCTCAAGCCGCACTGGTTCACGACATCCTTCCAGGCTGGAGGAAGGTGCCGGAAAGCGATGCTCGGTGTGTGGTCGTTAGTCGTTGTTGTGGTCATCGCCACCCCCCCCCCCCCCACATGTTTCTCCAGTCGTATTCCCAACCACCACCACCCATCAAACCCCAACCTGCCACCCCACCTTACCCCTCTTCTCTCCCCATCTATCCCCAACTGTCACCCCCACACCTCCTATCCCCTCAATATACCCATTCCACACCCAACTCACCTGTATCCCTCCTGCCCCCCAATCCAATCCAGCCCCTCCCAATCTATATCCCAAACTGTCACCCCCATCTCACACCTATCCCCAGACCGTCATCCCTCAGTACCCTCCTGCACCCCTCCAATCACCCTCCCAATCTATCCCCAAACGTCACCCTCCATCTCACACCTATCCCCAGACCTTACCCCCACCAATCAACATCTACCCCCTCAACAGTCACCCTCCTACCCCCTCCTTCCCCCGCCCTTCGTGTCTTATAGCAGGATTCGGCCTGGTTAGAAATGCATTTATTATTATATCAAGATCACCCTCCTACCACCCCCATCCCCGCCCCCCGGGGGGGGTGGGGGGGGGGAGGGAGGCGCGCTCTTTTAAATCGACACCGCAATGTCATTGCATTGATCATTAAACTGTGTAGTGTTGCTAGGTTTCGTGCATAGCGCTTTGAGCTTCACACGTGGACAACAGAGGGACTCGGCGCACTAGAAAGGCGATTGTTATTATTACATCAAGATTTAGCTCTACGCTGTGTTAGCGCAGACTGACAAAACGCCGCACTTTAACACGCACTCCATCGGGTTGAGCCCCACACAAGCATAACGGAGGGACTCGGCGCACTAGAACTGCGACTGTTGTTATTATATCAAGATTTAGCTCCACGCTGTGTAGCGGCGTGACAAAATGCCTCACTTTAACCCCCACTCCAGACTCCGTTTCCTCGTTCACGAGTGTTTGTCCTCCTTGTCCACTTCAAGTCCTCCAATTACTGGGACCTCGTTCGTCAACAGCTGGACACCATCTTCACACTTGCCCATTACAGTCTAGTGGTAAGCCCCTGGATAACTCGCACGCCCCTCGTAAGCGCACCACAGCGGTTCGAATCCCCGCTTCGACTCTCCTTCCTCTTCAAAAGGTTATGT
>JABMCL010000448.1:90000-140000 GCA_018857735.1 Alviniconcha marisindica | reverse complement strand
TCGGGCAATGAAAAACGTGTCTGAAATATTATACAATGACCTGCTACTTTCGTCTCACAAGATTGCTTCCATATTTTGAAAGGACTGTGCATAAAGAACTTGAAAAAAGTAAATCTGCGATACTCTATAAGAAACCTGAATACAAGTTCCGTCTAAATTCATGAAACACTAAATATTCACAGGATGTGACATGCACTTGTAAGAATGTCATTTTTGGAGGCCCTTAGTCAGAATGTGTCTGGAAACAAGGAATAACTTGTTGCTCGTGTTATAGGATGCCCCCAAAACGCAGTTTTTCCACGAACTCACGATCTTCTGGTCAGCCGAAAAACGATGCAAAGACACTTTTTTTCCACCCTCCATCCCCTTTCCCCGATAATTTTTGCAACTACAACAGTGGTGGCATTTGTACTGCTTCGCAATTCCAGGTTCAACTTCCATTGTTATACACAGCGTGAAGCAACGTCTACTCAGAAATCGGCCCGGAAGTGACGCTGCGGCCTCTCGCGACTTCTTGCGCGAAAGATTACAAAGGGCATTCACTCGTGCAAACCAGCTTCACTGAACCGCCCAATACGTAGAACTTAGAAGCGTCGTCGCAGATGCCACCGACTGAAGGTTATCCGGCGTTTCCGTCACCTCTTGCCTCAGTCGCAACGCTATACGTAGAACTTAGAAGCGTCGTCGCTGATGCCACCGACTGAAGGTTATCCGGCGTTTCCGTCACCTCTTGCCTCAGTCTCAACGCTACACGTAGAACTTAGAAGCGTCGTCGCTGATGCCACCGACTGAAGGTTATCCGGCGCTTCCGTCATCTCTCGCCTCAGTGTCGACAAAGACGAGCCAATTACAGACCCGCCCAGACACCTCAGAGCGTCCCGTCTCGGATCCCAATCACTTTTCCCAGCATCCTCCGAACCACGGCTGTCAGAGAGAGGAGAGAGATTACCTGCTAATAAACTCTCGCGACGCCGTTTGGCAGGCTGACGGCGGCCCCCCCCCCCTCCCCCCCCTCCCCCCCCCCCCCGCCCCAATCCTCCTCCTCCCCCCCCCCCCCCCCACCAATTCACACCTGTAAACAAACTTGTTTGATCACCATTGTCGCTGAACCTGAGGACGGCATCTGCCGGGCCTTGGCAGTAAGCGGATTCCAGAGGAAGTCCGTGTCACCGCCAGGAAAAGGCCGAGTGATGCTTAACGTCCACAGAAACCACCACGTACGGCGGGCGGGGCGCCAGAAAATCAGTCGAAGACTCCGGGTCTTGAGGTAGCGGCGGTCCCATGCGGCGTGTCTGAGTCTCGGCGACCCTTCGACCGGAAGTCCCTGCTGCTCAGAGTCTGTCGACATGCCTCCCGTTGTCCAACGTTAGCCAGCGCGAGACGACAGCCCAGAAGGTCAAAAATATGGCGGCTCACTAGCGTCAAAAGACAAAATTACTAATCATCTGCACATAATTACTGATTATCTGCACATGGTTACTGATTTTGTCTTTTGACTCTCAGTTAATGGCTTACTTGCGTCAGAAGCACATACTAAGTACTTAACATAATCAGTCACTATGTGCACATAATAGTAATTGTGTACCTTTTGTGCTGCTTACTGTGTCAAAAGTACATAATTACAATTATGTTCACATAATTATTATGTTGAAACGGCGTAAGAGCGAATGTGGGGCCTTGTCAGCACTTCCCATTTTCTTTGTAGCAATGGCGGTCGCCGACGGGTTATTTCAACATAATTACTAATTATCTGAACACAGTGTATAATTACATCTACATATGAATAAATATGTCTTTTAGCGCTTGCTTCAAACGGCTAAAATGCGTCAAAAGCACTAAATTACAAATTACGAGCGCATAACGGTAATTATGAGCCCTTCGTGCTGTTTTCAACGGCTTACTCGCGTCAAAAGTACATAATTACAATAAGTAAGTAAGCAAGTTGGTGTTTTACGCCCAGTCAACCGGTACGGTTATATCAGGGCGAAATACATCTGACATCATACATAATTACAATAATGTGGCAACAAAATTACTAATTATGTGCACATAACGGTAATTATGTACCTTTCATGTTCCTTCCAACGGCTTACTTGCGTCGAAAGTACATAACTGCAACAATGTGAAAACAAAATGACTAATTATGTGCACATAACGCGCCTTTCGTACTGCTTCCACGGGCTTACTCCTGTCAATTACGCGGAGACAAAATTATTAATTCTGTGCACATAATTAGTCATTTCGTCTTTTGGCGCTGGTAAGCCGCCATACAAAAAACGGCACATTTCTCAGTCACCGATTTGCACTGCAGTAAATGTAGGTTCAAGCGTTCAGTGCCTAAATCAGAATCGGAGGCTGAAGGTGCAGATGAAGGGATCAAGATGCACAGGGAGTAAGTAAGTAACTTGGTGTTTTTCGCCCAGTCAGCCATTAAGGTTATATCAGGACGAATGGAAGCTTCTTCTGCCTAATACTGGGCCGGGCTCACATCGTTAGTGGATGAAGCGTTGGTGGAATTGAACTTGACAGCTCAGAATGTCATCAGAAAGGTTCATTCGCAGGACGTCCATTATGAACATCGGCATGACGTGGGACGACAGTCTAACCTACTGATTCCTTCCCGGTGTGTGTGTGTGTGTGTGTGTGTGTGTGTGTGTGTGTGTGTGTGTGTGAGTGTGTGTGTGTGTGTGTGTGTGTGTGTGTGTGTGTGTGTGTGTGTGTGTGTGTGTGAGTGTGTCGCGCGCGCGTGTGTGGTGTGTGTGTGTGTGTGTGTGTGGTGTGTGTGTGTGTGTGTGTGTGTGTGTGTGTGTGAGTGCTGGTGCGTGCGTGCTCGTGTGTGCGAGTGTGTGGTGTGTGTGGGGTGTGTGTGTGTGTGTGTGTATGTGTGTGTGTGTGTGTGTGTGTGTGTGTGTGTGTGTGTGTGTGTGTGTGTGCATGTGTGTGTGTGTGTGTATGTGTGCGTGCGTGCGTGCGTGCGAGCGAGCGAGCGAGCGAGCGAGCGTGCGTGCGTGCGTGCGTGCGTGTGTGTGTGTGTGTGTGTGTGTGTTAAACTAGCAGCACGATACAGAGCAGCAGCACGATACATAGCAGCAGCAGAGCCGAAGACAACCAATCGCCCAGTGGGCAAACTACGTAGGACAACAAATTACCTCGGTCATATTAAGCGGTAGTGAGTTTGCAAGTTTTAATTAGCCAAGACACAATTAATCCACGCTTGAAAACGTGATGCACTGAAATGTGGCAGTTTGGTGGCAGGTGTCTGTGCGTGTGTTTTAGTGCAGGTGTGTGGGGGTGGAGTGTGGGGGGGGGTGGAGAGGGGGTATAGTCACTCGCTTAGCACATCACCAGAGCAACAGATATTAAGGCGGTAGCGATACCTCCCAGACTACCGTTTCAACCGCTATCGGAAACAGAGAGGGTGTCTTGTCCACAGGGACGACAGCTGCGCAATTCAAGCTCGGTTGTTCAATGCTGCTTTACGCACAAAGAGACCGTTCGGACGATCAAATCGTTAGGACGAGGGAGCCCAGGACGGCCACCTCGACCGTCACAGAAGCTCCTAAGCTCGGAGCAGTTCAGCTGCACGCAAGAACCAACCAACACAGACCCGGCAAAACGCCTTCTCAACCACGTCCCACACAACGCGCTCGCACCGACGCCCTTTGACGAGCACAGACAGACAAACAGCGTGGCCCCATCTGACCACCGACACCTTTGACGAGCACAGACAGACAAACAGCGTGGCCCCTCTGACCACCGAGCTGCAGACCAAGAGACACACACAGCGTATGAGTAGTAGTGTCTCTGTCGCCAACCCAAATGTGCCGGAAGACAATGACGTGGACGTGGACGTGGACGTGGACGTGGGGCGAGCGACGAGAGGAGGGCGTTGCAGCCGGCAGGGCAACAGAAAGGGGGCAGAGCCCAAGTGTCAACACTTCTTCCCCCCCCATGCCGACAGAATGAAAATCCCACCTTACACAACTCCAGGAGGTGCCGGATTGCCCGCTCGTGCTCATCAGGCGTTAACGGTTCCTTCGTTCCTTACACTTGTTTAACGTCGAGTTGTCCCCCGATCCTCTGGGGGGGGAGGGGAGGGGAGCTATACCTAGCGCTACACTGTCACCACCAGAATCAGAGCCGAGCTGCGTGAAAGTCGAGATGGCCGTCCTGCTGCTGCTGCTGCTGCTGCTGCTGCTGTTGTGTTTCTTAATGTCCTCGGATGTCGGTTGACATATTAGGGACAAGCTGAGACCAATGCGTGATGAATATGTCAACCCGACATCCGAGGACACGAAGCCCCACATCATCATCACCAATGCGTGAGCATGGTTCAATATTGCTTTACGTCCACGGAAACCATAAGGCTCGTTAGGACGGAAAACCCAGGACGGCCACCTCGACACTTCACACAGCTCCTGAACTCTGTGGCCGTCCTGGGCTCCCCGTCCTTAATAGTCCTTACGGTCTCTGTGGGACGTAAAACAAAACTGAGGTTGAACCACCAGAATGATTTCGGCATTAGGGTGGGCAGCGACGAGAGCTTTTTTTTTTTTTTTTTTTGCTTGATGACTAATGTTTGTACCGGTACAGAAGAATTTTAATTGTGTGGTAATTCGTCCCAAGATGACCTTGCCCGCAAGTAACCCATTCATGTTGAAATTTCCCCATGAAGACGCCCCAGAGCGGAGGCTGAAGATGCCTGATGTCTCCTACCCCCATACTCCCCACCCCCCCGTCTCAAATCTCACGGCTGCCATTTCAGCGATTCCCTTTTCTTATCTCCTCTCTTATTTCTCTGTCCAGTCCTGCTGCTCTTTCTGTCTTGTAACCTTTTTGTTGTTGCTGTTATTGTTGCTTGTTTGCTTGTTATTTTTGCGTGTGTGCGTGTGTGTGCGTGTTTTGTTAAATGGTCCATTCTTCCGACCCCCCCCCCCCCCCCCTCCCTCCTCACGGAAAATTATGCAATATTTTTCGTTAAGAGATAGGCGTTTTTGCATAGCTCTCTTGAGCAGCCAGGAGTGCTGTGTGCAGATTGCTGTCGAATGGCATTGGTATTTTCCATTATATTTACGAAGACAGATTGTTTATCTGCATTCCTTTTGATATTTTTCTTTAATAAGGCATCAATAAATCAGACGGAATGGTCGACGATACAGCGTTTATATATACTGAGAGAGAGAGAGAGAGAGAGAGAGAGAGAGAGAGAGAGAGAGAGAGAGAGAGAGAGAGAGAGAGAGAGAGAGAGAGAGTTTTAAACAAAAAAGGCAATAAATATTAAAGGGCCCAACTCCTCGAAAATTCGAGTTTGATGTTTTGTGTGTTAGTCTTCCTTTTTTCTTTTTTTTTCTTTTTTTAATCGAAAGTCTTTTCACATAAGTGATATTAGACTGATCTTACAAATATTATGTTTTATACTTGACTTCGCGTACGGGTTGATTTTGGTAGATTTGACGTGAGAAAGTGTTTACACGAGTGAGAAGAGTGTTGAAATCAGCACATTTGCTAGGAAAAGGGTTTGATTGTCCCGAGGTGACCCAGGGCGGTTTGACACGACGTTAAACTCCAATTACTAACCAACTCGCTGGGGAAATCCAGCTGCGACCGATCCGCAATACGGCCCAGCCTAATTAGTCTCTGATCCAACGCTGGGATATTTGTACAGAATTTTTCTAGGACAAGGCTTTTGTCGTTGTTGTTTTTTCGCCGAGGGTGGATGGGGTGGGGGGAGGGGGTGGGAGGAGGCGGGGGGGGGGGGGGGGGGGGGGGCGAGGCAAGGCGAGTTCCCGTAGAAAGAGAACGTGCTCGACGTTCTTCCCAAATTCCAAGCACTGGTTTACGACATCATTCCTTCGAGGAAGGTGCCGGAAAGCGACGCTTGGAGTGTGCGTTCTTCCTTGACTGAACGGCGAGAAAGGGTCATCGTCAAAACACTGCAGCTGTTTTCAGACCACTGGGGCGGTTTCAGAAGCAACTGTTTGAGAGATACGAGCACACCGAGTATAAGCCACAAGCTTGTTGGTGAGCTCATGGAACTGTCATTGTATCGTTAAGTAAGTAAGTAAGTAAGTAAATTCGTGTTTTACGCCCAGTCAACCAGTACGGTTAAATTTGTTGTATCGTTATTCTGCACTGGAATAAACTCTTTCGTTTAAAGCAACTGCTGAGAGATACGAGCTCACCGAGTATAAGCCACAAGCTTGTTGGTGAGCTCACGGAATTTTCATTGTATCGTTAAGTAAGTAAGTAAGTAAGTAAGTAAGTAAGTAAGTAAGTAAGTAAATTCGTGTTTTACGCCCAGTCAACCAGTATGGTTAAATTTGTTGTATCGTTATTTTGTACTGGAATAAACTCTTTCGTTTAAAGCAACTGCTGAGAGATACGAGCTCACCGAGTATAAGCCACAAGCTTGTTGGTGAGCTCATGGAATTTTCATTGTATCGTTAAGTAAGTAAGTAAGTAAGAAGTAAGTAAGTAAATTCGTGTTTTACGCCCAGTCAACCAGTACGGTTAAATTTGTTGTATCGTTATTCTGCACTGGCATAAACTCTTTCAAGCTTGTTGGTGAGCTCACGGAATTTTCACCGTATCGTTACTTTGTACTGCAATAAACTCTTGTTTAAAGGAAAAGCCCAAGGTTTTTAAGTATGCAAAATGACCATCGAAATGATGGACAACTGAGTCTGCTGAGAGACGGGGTGGTGCGCGCATGGGCTTTTCGGGCCGCATAACAATATGTACAAAATCGCATGACAAAAAATCCCATGACAGAGGGAAAAGACAACACTTCAGTTCAAGTGTGTGTGTGTGTGTCTGTGTGTGTGTGTGCGTGCGTGCGTGCGTGCGTGCGTGCGTGCGTGCGTGCGTGCGTGCGTGCGTGCGTGCGTGCGTGTGTGTTGCGTGCGGGTGCGCGTGTGTCGTGTGTGTGTGTGTGTGTGCGTGTGTGCGTGCGTGCGTGCGTGCGTGCGTGCGTGCGTGCGTGCGTGCGTGCGTGCGTGTGTGCAGGGGATATGTAGGTTTATAATCTTGAACTGAAGTGCCGTCTTTTTTCCCTGCTGTCACGGGATTTTTTCACGTGCAGGGCACATCGGGGCCTAATCACAAGGTTCCTGACCCGTGACATTGACTAATGTCTTGAACAATGGGTTGAACGAGTCTCAGTTCCGGGTTCATGAGCGAGACATCCGTGAAAACAGTCGAGCGAGAAAGCGAGAAACAACAGCACTACAACACCGCTGAACTCCTGTCAACCAAGACTAAAACACGGAAGCCGCCCATGCAGCCCGACACGGCACATTTTTTAGATGAGTATCGCTTTACGTCCACGGAAACCGTAAGGCTTATTAGGGACGGGGAGCCCAGGACGGCCACCTCGACTTTCACACAGCTCCCTACAACACCGCTGAACTCCTGTCAACCGAGACTAAACACGGAAGCCGCCCATGCAGCCAGACACGGCACATTTTTTAGATGAGTATCGCTTTACGTCCACGGAAACCGTAAGGCTTGTTAAGGGACGGGGAGCCCAGGACGGCCACCTCGACTTTCACACAGCTCCTGAGCCCCTGTCACGGCACGTGAAAAAGTTGTGAATAAATACTGCACGGGATTGATCTCAGCCGAAGGACGACTCTGAAATCACAACCCACACTCCGTACGTCGCTTTTCGGGACCTTCCTCCAAACTCTGCAAGAACTGGTTACGGCACTTTCGCCGACGCTGTCAGCGCCCTCTGAAAGTTTTGGATACTAATAAGACTATGGAAGCAACATAGCATCCAAGCACGCTTGTAAACATGAGGCGCGTCCGCCGCGGGTTAAAAGAAGAAGAAGAAGAAGAAGAAGAAGAAAAAGAAGAAGAAGAAGAACAAAGAGTTGCGTCTCGATGATTGATGTTGAAGTGTTGCTTTACGTCCACAGAAACCGTAGGCTTGTTAGGGACGGGAGCCCAGGACGTCCACCTCAACTTTCACTACACAGCTCCTGAGCTCTTCCGTCTCGATTCAGACGAGTTTCGTTTTATTTGTGCTTGCGTACGCAACGTGGGCTTAATGTCCTCAGATGTCAGTTGACACATTAGGGACAAGCTGAGACCAATGCCGAAGCACGGTTCAATATAGATTTACGTCCACGGAAACCAGAAGGCTCGTTAGGACGGACAGCCCAGAACGGCCACCTCGACTCTCACACAGCTCCTGAACTATGTCGCAAACCAGTGCTAGGAGTTTGACCATAACCCTGAGGCTAAGGAGGTAGGTGGATGGGTGGGGTGGGGAGGGGTGGGGGTGGGGGTGGGGGTGGGGGTGGAGAGGCATTTAGTAACGGGCGTGGGCGCGGTCATAAAATCTTCGCCAGCCTCATACAGTAAGTAAGTAACTTGGTGTTTTACGCCCAGTCAGCCATTACGGTTATATATATATATATCAGGGCGAGCATCACACAGCTACTTCAGCAAGTTACGTATCCACTTACCTACCAACACCCTCGTTCCACTCATCGAGATTACTTTTCTGCCTGCCCTACGTTCCACTTAACGACGAGTGTGCAGTGGCTAAACTGTCTCAAGCATGATGCCGCGAGGCACGGGACACGCATCTGAATACAATACGACCCAATTTCCTGTTTAACGCTATACAGGGAGTGATTTCTTCTGCCACATCAGTGTATTTATTCTGACCAGTCGGTGCAAAAGGTCTGGATATTGCGTGAGCCGGTTTGGCCTAGCGGGAAAGGCGTCTGGCTCGTAAGCGGACGACCTGGGGTCGATTCATCGCCTCGCGGCTCTCCTTTCTCGCAAAAGCCGGGATAACGACTCCGGGTTTTCCCTCTCACTCAACTCGTCACGGCAGGTTCACCAGTAATAGCGACACGGGCCCATAACAGTATGCCAGCGAGACACCGTTGTGGTGAGTTGGATTGGCCTAGCGGTAAGGCGGTAGGCTGGTAAGCAGAAGGACCTCGGTTCGAATCCGCTTCGGCTCTCCTTTCTCTTCAAAAGTTGTGGTCTGTGGACATTGTCTTGTGACTTTGTCCCTCACAGTTATTGAAACATTAAAATGGCTTTCATCGCGGCCCATCTTTAATGCAGGTGTCATTCTGGTGGCGACAGTGTAGCAATAGGTATATAATCTTCCTCTTCGCCCTCCTCCATACCCCTTCACCCCACTTCTCCCCGTCCCTAATAAGCCTTGTGGTTTCTGTGGACGTTAAGCACCATGTTTACTTACTTACACCTCCATACCACTTCTCCCCGTCTCCAATAAGCCTTGTGGTTTCTGTGGACGTTAAGCACCATGTTTGCTTACTTACACCTCCATACCCCCTTCCCCCTTCTCCCAACCCCTAATAAGTCTGATGAAAGTACGAATACATTCGGGTTTCAACCAAAGAGAGGACAATACTTATTAATATACGGGGACACTACTTATTAATATACATCACCCCATTTTGCTCCTTGTACAGCCGGAAAACTGTTCTGTTTTGAACACACACAGTCTGATGAAAGTACGAATACATTGTCACGTTTTAAACCAAAAGGGGGACAATACTTATTAATATACATCAACCCTTTTTGCTCCTTGTACAGCCAAAAACTGTTCTGTTCATAACACACTCAATCGGATGAAAGTACGAATACATTCTGTTTTAAACCAAAGAGGGGACATTACTTATTAATATACATCATCCCTTTTTGCTACTTGTACAACCGAAGAACTGTTCTGTTCGGAACACATTCAGTCTGATGAAAGTACGAATACATTAAGAAGAAGAATAGATTATTTCTGGCGTCCCATTTCGTAAGAGCCCAGAGTGCTCACAAAGACATAAGGATACACTCATTTCATCTCTCTCTCTCTCTCTCTCTCTCTCTCTCTCTCTCTCTCTCTCTCTCTCGTGATTCATGGATGTCAGCCTCTCTCTCTCTCTCTCTCTCTCTCTCTCTCTCTCTCTCTCTCCCCCACACCAACACACCAAACACACACAACACACACACACACACACACACACACACACACACACACCAAAGAGGGGACCCAGGGAGGAAGTCAGCCTAGACACGATCTCGCCCAACGCCACCGAGTGGGCTGGCTAGGGATCGATAATTCCAAACTGACTGCATATCCACACCCCCCCCCCCCCCCCCCCCCCCCCCCCCTCCCACAGCACCCCACGCCGTGCTCAAACACATCTATTATAGTCAGCTCACGATTCGCTGCTGAGCAGTTTTTGCCGTGCCATTGCGAAACTTTCCTACCGCGTACACATCGCACATATAAAGGAGCTAGTTCTTTCTTGGGTCCTCTAGAGCTCAGGAGCTGTGTGAAAGTCGAGGCGGCCGTCCTGGGCTGTCCGTCCTAACGAGCCTTGTGGTTTCCGTGGACGTAAAGCAATACTGAACCGTGCTCGCGCACTGGTCTCAGCTTGTCCCTAATATGTCAACCCGACATCCGACACAACAGCAGCAGCGTCTTGGATCCCAACGCCCCGTCACCCGCTGTGGGTCACCTCAGGACGACCGAACATTATTTCAAACGACACATTTAAGAACCACATCAGGACGAAGAAAGCTCTTCAAATTCCTCCTCATTCTCTTGTGCCGTGTTCGTAGTCTCAACGGGATGACGATGATGATAAAGTAGAGCTTCATGTCCTCGGGTGTTGGCTGACATGCTTGGGACAAATTGTGACCAGTGCCGAAGCACGGTTCAATATTGCTTTACGTCCACGGAAACTATAAGGCTCGTTAGGGCGGAAAGCCCAGGACGGCCACCTCGACTTTCAGACAGCTCCTGAACTCTGTACGGGATGACCTGTTCAGCTCTGCTGAAGGGGCAGCAGCGGCTGTCTGACCTGTTGTTGCAGTGGAGGTGTCTGTGGCACCACTTCCAGTTTGTCAGGATTCTGACGATGGTCTTTTCCTCCTGAAAACAGACTTGGCATGTCCTTCCGCCAGACTGTTCCATCATTCCTTTTTTTTTTTTTTTTTTGCAAACAAAGCCAAGCCTACCTGTCCTCCTGTCAGAATGACTCCGTGCGTTTTCTCGGATACCTGAAACGTCTGTCTGATGCTGGAGCGGGGGCATCGAGGGCGAGAGTGGTTGGGGTGGGTGGGGGAGGGGGGTGGAGAGTGGGGGGGGGGGGGAGGGGAGGGAGGGAGGGGGGGGTCATCTCTATGTTTACCGTCTATCGCTTGAGCCGTCCGATACCATCAAACAGTCACATACCTGACTCATTTTTAGACACCTGAAACGTGCCTTGATAGCAATCAGTTCAACAGATCGCACAAAATGTATAGCTAGCTCTAAAAATAAATAAAAATAATAAAAAAAGAAGAAGAGGAAGAGGAGAAAAGGTTAGTGCATCATAAAGATATGACTTATGTTCTCCCCGCAATCAATGCAGCCATTCACAGCGATCACGGTCTGAAATTCCGCAACCCGAAATAGTTCCGCAGGTTATCATCGAAACATAAACACCAATTCCAGTTTCTAATGGACGAGGAACGGCAACAAAAACAAACGGAGAATGTTGAAGATTATCAGACCTAAACAGCGGTTAAACAAGTCCGCATCTTTTTTCCCACTGAGAGAGTTCCTTCAGCACTCTTCTTGCCGGTGTGAATCACTCTCCATCCAGGTAGGTTTGGTTCAGCTAGTTTCACGGCGTACGCCAGCATGATGGCTAATGATCAGATCCGCCAGTGTGTTAGAACAGGTCTCGTGCTGAATGCTCTCTTCACAACACACCTTTCCTTGCTATGCCACTGCAACGGAAGTTGAATCCTGACCCACGCAGCCGCAGTCTGAGGTACTGCTTTGGTGTCAGCCTTCGTAGATAAAGAAATACAGCTGTTCAGCCCACGAGTCCATCCGTGTCGTGACGACAGTAACTGATACGCTGCAGTTACTAAGCTACCTGATCTCAGTGCAGAGAATCAATGTCCAGCTGGCTGGATATCAGATGTATTCCACCTCTGTTAATCCTTCCATCCAGGAACAAACAGACAGCCCTCAGGTGACCTTCATCCATCCAGGAACAAAGGAACAGACCTCAGGTGACTATCATCCATCCAGGAATAAACGGACAGCCTGAGGGTCACCTTCACCCATCCAGCAGAAAACGGACAGCCCTCGGGTGACCTTCATACATCCAGGAACAGAGAGCCCTTAGGTGACCTTCATGGTTTAAACAAAATTTTATTCATTCACCGTATTCATAAGCTCAACAAATAAGTACAGGAAACACAAAAGCAATATGCTTATTTGAGGTGACCTTCATCCATCCAGGAACAAAGGGACAGCCTTGGGGTCACCTTCATCCATCCAGGAACAAAGGGACAGCCTTGGGGTCACCTTCATCCATCCAAGAACAAACCGACAGTACTGTCCGGTGGTAAATTGCCCGCAGCTGAATTGTCCGCTGGTGAACTGCCGGGCTTGGTGGTGACATCCCCACTGGCAAACTGTCCGGTGGTGACCTGCCCAGTGGTTAACTGCCTGCTGAACTGTCCGGTGGTGAACTGCCCAGTGGTGAATTGCTCGGTGGTGACCTCCCCGCCGGTGAACTGCCCGGTGCTGACCTCCCCGCTGGTGACCTGTCCGCTGGTGAACTGTCCAATGCTGACCTGCCCGCTAGTGAACTGTCCAATGCTGACCTGCCCGCTGGTGAACTGTCCAATGCTGACCTGCCCGCTGGTGAACTGTCCAATGCTGACCTGCCCGCTGGTGAACTGTCCAGTGCTGACCTGCCCGCTAGTGAACTGTCCAGTGCTGACCTGCCCGCTAGTGAACTGTCCAGTGCTGACCTGCCCGCTAGTGAACTGTCCGGCGAACTGCTCGCCGGGTGAAGTTTTTCCACACGCATTGACAACGTGCTGTCTAGCCCCCTGAGCCACCCGACCGCCTGAGGACCAAGGTACGCCTCGCTCGGTGTCTACCTGTGTGTGTTTTGGCTGCCCCCCCCCCCCCCCCCCCCCCTCGCCTACTGATAACCTGTTGCCAAGTTCTGCGGAGCGAGAGGACAGCGCGGCATACATCATCATGACCCGCTGTCAACCCTTTAACTCTCCGACCTACTTTGATACTCTACCTGAGGGTTTCCCGCCGTGATTCATGGGTGTCAGGCACCCAGGTCTGACTCTTCGGCCCACAGTCTGACTTAAAAAAAAAAAAATCCGGAAGGAGGGAGGGGGCAGATGGGGGTCTGACTCTTCAGGACTACAGTCTGACTTTAATAACAATTTACATAAATAATCTGTCGGGAGGGAGGGTGGAGATGGGTGGGGGGCAGAGAGAGAGAGAGAGAGAGAGAGAGAGAGAGAGAGAGAGAGAGAGAGAGAGAGAGAGAGACAGAGACAGAGACAGAGACAGAGACAGAGACAGAGACAGAGAGCAGAAACTTATTCAAGAATTGTCAGTTTAGTCAGTCAAAAACCGTCTAACAACAATCACTTGAGAGAGAGAGAGAGAGAGAGAGAGAGAGAGAGAGAGAGAGAGAGAGAGAGAGAGAGAGAGAGAGAGAGAGAGACAGAGACAGAGACAGAGACAGACGACAGGCAGACAGAGAGACAGACAGAGCGAGAGAGAGAGAGACAGAGAGAGACAGAGACAGAGACAGAGAGACAGACAGAGACACAGAGAGACAGACAGAGACACGGAGACAGAAAGAGAGAGAGATAGAGATTCAACGCCCACTCAGATATAGAAAGGGAAGAGAGAGAAAGATTCAAGGGGGGAGAAGGGGAGATAAGATGCATTAATCATCCAGTCAGAGAGACTAGAGAGAGAGAGAGGTTCAACGTCCAGTGAGAAAGAGACGGGGACGGATGGGAGGTAGGGATGAGGGGGGCAGTAAGTAACCTGTGGTTGGTGGGTGGTCTGGAAGCTTTCGATTGGTGCAGACAGGCAGGCGGACCTAAGGTGACTACAACATTCGTCAACTACAACGAATACCAGCGGAGAAACACAGCGACAGAAGCAACACACAAGGGAGTTAATTAGCGCTCGACAGACGTCACACAAGAACAGCATCAAAGACCCGAGTCGCCTACGGTAACTCTCACCTGGCACGCGTGTAAATACAAGGTGCATAAACTCCACCAGAGGTACACATCTCCGATATGGAGTCTATGTACCTAAAGACAGCGACAGACCTTCAGGCACACAAACCCACTGACAGACAGACAAAACGGTTACAGTTCGGCATCAAACCCCAACACCGACCACCAGAAAGGTGCAGCAACAGAGACAAGGTGAAGACGACAGAAACAGCACCTCCCAACCCTTCCCTAGCGGTTAAGCACACAGTAACGTCCTGCAAAATGTCTGCGACTGACCCTACAGTGCCAGCGCGCCCTCGACAGCCGCTAATGACCCTTCCTCTTTAACCCCCCCTACCCTCCCACCCCGACCTACCCCACCCCCGCCCCTCAACTGCCCACCTCCTCCTCCTCCCCATTTGCTTTCTCTGTCAAGTCTTCCCATTCCCTCTTTGTCAAAAGTGCACGTTGAGAGAATTAGTACGTTCACCTTAGGCTGAATACCAGGCTCGCCCTCAACACGACGGTCATTAGCAGGAAGCTATGCAGATTCTGCAGGCGACCTTCTGACCCACCGGGCCCGGCTCTACCGTGTTCCGCCGCTGCCTCTGGTCCCGCTCTGGTTCCCTTGAGACGTCTGTTCGTGGCTGTTCCAGCCAGGACTTCCATTGGTCATCGTCGCTCGCCACCCACAGAGGTCACCCCAAAGCTGTACTGACCCCAAAGCCGTCCGGTTGTGGGATAAAGGCTACTTTTTTTTACATTATTAATAAAGCTTCAGATAAGCTGAGAAACACCCACATAAACTCTCGACCATCTTCGTCATCATTACTATGGTAGTCAGTGTTGTTACTGTAGTTTGATATGCAGCCTATTGGCATGTAGACTAGGAGGGGCACATTGTAAGAATAGCAATTACCTAAGATCTTAGTCCTTGTATAATAAAGTTCTGAGCTCTCTCTCTCTCTCTCTCTCTCTCTCTCTCTCTCTCTCTCTCTCTCTCTCTCTTTCTCTCTCTCTTGTGTAAAATATACCAATGTTTCAACGTCAGACGTTTCCGAAACTGGAACTCCGCACAGTACCGTATGGCTTCTTTGACAAATTGACTGTCACTTCTGATTGCATTTTTTCTTCTTCGTCTTCTTCTTAAATACACATGGTACTTAACGTCCACAGAAACCGCAAGGCTTATTAGGGACGGGAAGAAGAGGGGAAAGGGTTATAGAGGTTGGGGAAGAGGGATATTATATACCTATCGCTACACTGTCACCACCAGAATGACTCCTGCATTAAGATGGGCAGTGATGAGAGCCATTTTAATGTTTCATTAATTGTGAGGACAAAGTCACTAGACAGTGTCCACAGACCACAATTGTTGAAGAGAAAGGAGAGCCGAACCGGATTCGAACCGAGGTCCCTCTGCTTACCAGCCTAACGCCTTACCGCTAGGCCAAACCGGCTCACATTCTTCTTCTTTTTTTTTCTTCTTCTTTCTTCTTCTTTTTTTTTTTTTTTTGGGGGGATGGTTGGGGGAGGGGGGGTATGCTTACCTGAATTCGGCTTCGGTTCTGTGGACTAGAACTGTGCCAGGTGTGCGCGCGTGGCGGAGAGGGGAAGAGGAGGTGGAGGTGGAGGTCAGCAGGCGTGACTAATTAAAGGAGAAGATTAATTGTCAGCAGATAGGCCTGTCAGCACTATCAGTGCCTTGCACTGGATCCCATTTCCTTGGCCTTGTCTTGGGGTTGAGGGAGGAAGGGAGGTGGAGAGGGGGGGGGGGCTTGCGACGCCCTCCCCCTCCTGCCTCTCTCTCTCTCTCTCTCTCTCTCTCTCTCTCTCTCTCTCTCTCTCTCTCTCTCTCCCGCCGCGGAAAGCAGCAAAGTTTTTTGTACTCTTTTGGAGATTGGGGACAGTTTGGGTAACGTTATACACCCTCATCCATTCCTTTGTTTTGTCGTTGTTGTCGTCTCTTTTTTTTCCTTCTTCTTTCTTTCTTCTTCTTCTTCTTCTCCAATCACTGGACACCAAAACAACACAACAGATCAGGGCATGCCTGAATGTGTTTATGCGTTTGTTTTATATTGCATTACAGTACTGTATTATTATTTAGCTTTTTTTGCATGCAGTAGTTTCTTGCCTAAGCCAAAGCCCGGACAAAGCCACACTTTACGAGGTAAGCCTTGCATGTCCGTAGAAATCATATTACCGTTTTTCAGTTTTGTTTTAGTTTTTTGTTCGTGTGAGGCGCTTAGAACGTGTATGGATTTGCGCCATACAAATATCATTCTGATTTGATTTGATAACAAAAACAGCTCAACCAAAAAAAGTAAGTATCCTACATCTCATTTTTCACCGTTTAACTGTTAAGTGTTGTTTTCTAGCTTGAAAAAAAAAACGGGATGACCCCAACAATTCGCATGCTGTGTTTTGTATTAAAAAAAAACAGCGTTCTCAGTTTTTAACCGTGTATGTGTTTGGAGCCAACTCATTTAGCTACTCTTCATTCTTTGTGTACTACATACGATTACCGTTACTCAAGGTGTACAGACCGATATGCAGATGTCACGGAAAGACGACGAGGCACAGGAGTGTTTTACACTGCGCTTTAGAAGACGACAAAGGCTGAACTGACGAGACCGAGGAGAGAAAGAAACGCATGAGGACTGAACCATCAGGAGACGGAATCACGACTGAACGTCGGGACAGAACCACAGGACACCGAATCACGACTGAACGTAGGGAAAGAACCACCAGGAGACTGAATCGCGACTGAACGTAGGGACAGAACCACAGGACACCGAATCACGACTGAACGTATGGAAAGAACCACAGGACACCGAATCACGACTGAACGTAGGGAAAGAACCACCAGGAGACTGAATCGCGACTGAACGTCGGGACAGCTAGTTAGTTGGCGCTTTGAGCCCAGTCAGCCACATAGGGTTATATCGGGGCTAAACGTTGGGACAGAACCACCAGGAGACTGAATCGCGACTGAACGTCGGGACAGAACCACAGGACACCGAATCACGACTGAACGTAGGGAAAGAACCACCAGGAGGCTGAATCGCGACTGAACGTAGGGACAGCTAGTTAGTTGGCGCTTTGAGCCCAGTCAGCCACATAGGGTTATATCGGGGCTAAACGTTGGGACAGAACCACCAGGAGACTGAATCGCGGCTGAACGTAGGGACAGAACCACAGGACACCGAATCACGACTGAACGTAGGGACAGCTAGTTAGTTGGCGCTTTGAGCCCAGTCAACCACATAGGGTTATATCGGGGCTAAACGTTGGGACAGAACCACCAGGAGACTGAATCGCGACTGAACGTCGGGACAGAACCACAGGACACCGAATCACGACTGAACGTAGGGAAAGAACCACCAGGAGACTGAATCGCGACTGAACGTCGGGACAGCTAGTTAGTTGGTGCTTTGAGCCCAGTCAACCACATAGGGTTATATCGGGGCTGAACGTTGGGACAGAACCACCAGGAGACTGAATCGCGACTGAACGTAGGGACAGAACCACAGGACACCGAATCACGACTGAACGTAGGGAAAGAACCACCAGGAGACTGAATCGCGACTGAACGTCGGGACAGCTAGTTAGTTGGTGCTTTGAGCCCAGTCAACCACATAGGGTTATATCGGGGCTGAACGTTGGGACAGAACCACCAGGAGACTGAATCGCGACTGAACGTAGGGACAGAACCACAGGACACCGAATCACGACTGAACGTAGGGAAAGAACCACCAGGAGACTGAATCGCGACTGAACGTAGGGACAGAACCACCAGGAGACTGACTGAATCACGACTGAACGTAGGGACAGAACCACCAGGAGACTGACTGAATCACGACTGAATAGGGACAGAACCACTAGGAGACTGACTGAATCACGACTGAACGTATCACAGCACCGCACTACACTGAATCACGACTGAACGTTGGGGAAAGAACCACCAGGAGACTGAATCACGACTGAACGTATCACAGCACTACACCACACGGGCCAGACCGAGGTTTCCATTTCCACCTTGACCCACCTGCTATCACCTGAGGGCACCGAGGAGTCTGCGACTGATGGCATCTCAACCTGGCGGTAATTGCCTCGGGCCCCCTCCCCTCCCCCTCCCCACACACACACCCACACCCTCCGGATGGTCCGCCTCACCTGGAACTAGGTGATCCTTGTTCTTCCCCAACCGGTGTGTTGTCGTACATCACGGTCGTGGCCAAAGCGCGACAACGATGCAATTAGACACTGGCTCTGCTGGGAGTTTTCTTATCGCCAGGCGTTTCCTTCTATTGCTTCACTATCTGCCGTCCACCTTTCCCTTTTCATGCCCTTTTTTTTTACCTTTTTACCTCCACTTTATGTCGTCCACCTTTCCTTTTTCATGCCTTTAAAAAAAAAAATTTTTTTTTACATTTTTACCTCCACTTTATGTCGTCCACCTTTCCTTTTTCATGCCTTTCTTATTTTTTTTTATTTTTTTTTATTTTTTTAACCTTTTTACCTCCACTTTATGCCATCCACCTTTCCTTTTTCATGCCTTTTTTTAAATTTTATTTTTTTACATTTTTACCTCCACTTTATGTCGTCCACCTTTCCTTTTTCATGCCTTTTTTTTAATTTTTTTTTTACATTTTTACCTCCACTTTATGTCGTCCACCTTTCCTTTTTCATGCCTTTTTTTTTTTTTTTTTTTTACCTTTTTACCTCCACTTTATGTCGTCCACCTTTCCTTTTTCATGCCTTTTTTTTATTATTATTTTTTTTTTACATTTTTACCTCCACTTTATGTCGTCCACCTTTCCTTTTTCATGCCTTTTTAAAAAAAATTTTTTTTTACCTTTTTACCTCCACTTTATGTCGTCCACCTTTCCTTTTTCATGCCTTTTTTGTGTTTTTTTTGTGTGTTTTTTTTAAACCTTTTTACCTCCACTTTATGTCGTCCACCTTTCCTTTTTCACGCCCTTTTTTATTTTTTTATTTTTATATACATTTTTACCTCCACTTTATGCCATCCACCTTTCCTTTTTCATGCCTTTTTTAAAATTTAATTTTTACCTTCTATTCCTCCACTACCTGCCGTCCACCTTTTCTCTTTCATTTTATTTTTATTTTTTACCCATCTATTCCTCCACTATCGGCCGTCCACCTTTCCTTCTTCTTCTTCTTTTTTTTTTTTTACCTTGCTCACAAAGGTGAAAATCAAAGGACTCACAAAGGTGAAAATCAAAGGACGCTCTTTGCTGCACGCTTGGACGATAAAAGGAAAATATATGTACGTGGCAGTACCACGCAAATGAATCTCTGACGCTAAGACAGAAGATATTTGAATGTGTTTGGGGGCACACAGACGGGGACAGGGTGGGGGTGCGGGGGGGCGGGGGGGGGGGGGGGGGGGGGGGGGGGGGGGGGGGGGGGGGTGCGGGGGGCGGGGGGATGGGGGTCCTGGGACTGCGAAGTATACAGCCAGGCTGCCAGTTTCCATTTGTCAATTGCATATGAAGACGCTGATTCTGACTTATGAATGTGGAAGTAGAAGAAGCGACGATGTATGCGGCCGCTCTGTCACTTCAAAAACGATCCCTCGTGGTCTACTGTATTTGATATATATATATATACATAGTGTGTATATATACTATATGTGGTATGCGGCCGCTCTGTGTGGTTGGTGTTAGGGAGACTTGAAGAACGATCCCTCTTCGTCTACTGTATTTGTGTGTATACTATATATAGTGTTCAACTCGTCTGTGTTTAACTGTCGGCAATTTGGAAGCAACTTTGTTTAACGCTGACGTCTTCGAACAAATTAAAAACTTATTACGACCACACATAAAATGTGTCCCAGCCATGTCACACGCGAGTGCGCGCACCACACACACACACACACACACACACACACACACACACACACACACACACACACACAATTTGTTCCAGCCACGTCACACACACACACACACACACACACACACACACACACACACACACACACACACAACCCACACACCAACCCCATTGTGAGAAAGGGGCGAAAGAAAAACAGAAAACAATCCTGGCGAATGCCAAGCATCAGATATCATTTCCCCAGTAAACCCGCCTATGACGTCAAGACGATCGAGTCGTGAACCAGACAAGGCAACGTCACGACGCCGACACGCAGTCGCCAGACTTTCCAAACAAACGATTCAGCCTGCATGCACCAACAAACCAACTTTTCAGCACTGGTGCTGTGAAATTATTACTGGTTCTTTGGTTGGTTGGTTGGTTGGTTGGTTGGTTAAACTTGTAATTGTACTTGTTTAACGCCGAGTTGTGGCCGAAGAGGTACTGGCGGGGACCGAGATCCCAGGACTGAGAATGGGGAAAAAGAGGAATACTATACCTAACGCTACACCGTCACCAGCAGAACGACTCCTGCATTCAGATAGGCAGCGATGAGAGCCGTTTTAATGTTTCATCAATTTAACCGTGCGGGGCAAGGTCACAAGACGATGCCCGCAACGTTTTCAGTTGAGGAGAAAGGAGAGCCGACGCGGAATCGAACCTAGGGGGTCCTTCTGCTTACCATTCTAATGTCTTACCGCTAGGCCAAACCGGTTCACAATAATTTTTTTTACAGTTACTACCATTATCATCCCCACTTTTAAGCACTGGCGCTGTGAAATTACTGGGCTACTTATTACTATTACTATATCATCATCATCATCATATCATCATTAATATTATGACTATTTACTAGAACTACTCTGTTATTGTCTGTTGAAAAAATTTCATGAATAAATTTTAAAAAGCATAATCCCACACACACACACACACACACACACACACACACACACACACACACACACACACACACACACACAGGTTTGAACCCCTCCTTCCCTGCTGGAGAATTTGAAATTCATCCCGCCGAGAACAGTCTCGAAGCGAGTCTTAGCAAACCAGCAACAATTAAGCTTGAGACATACGTTTTCCCACGGGGGTGCACAAAATATTGCATCTGAAGCAGGGTGTCACACAGCATGTCACTTAAGGGGCGGGGAATAGCTCAGCTAGCAGACATAGTTCAGGAGCTGTGTCAGTGAGAGTCGAGGTGGACGTCCTGGGCTGTCCGTCCTAACGAGCCTTCTGGTTTCCGTGGACGTTAAGAATTACTGAACCGTGCTTCGGCATTGGTCACAGCTTGTCCCTAATATGTCAGCTGACATCTGAGGACATTAAGCAACACTACCTACCTACCCAGCAGCTAGCAGAGCGTCCGGCTGAAAAGCCAATGGCGTGATACGTTACACGGGTTCGAGTCCCCGGCGGTGCGGCTAGGATCCCCCCCCCACCCCCAGTCAACTTTCAGTGCAGACTCTCTTATGGTGTCCGTACAGCCCACGTGTCCAATCGCATACATCACATTAAACAAACGTCACTCCATCCAAATACTGGTAGCCACATGGGAAAATACCGCACACGCTGATAGGAATGGATAGCGCTGCTCTCTCGGCTACTGTGCGTTACCCAGATAAGGCGACCCGAATTTCCCGCGAGGGACAATAAAGTTAAAAAAAAAAAAAAAGCAAAGCAAACCCTTTAAAAAAAAAAAAAAAAGCAAAGTAAACCTTTAAACATTTTTTTTTTTTAAATTAAAAAATTAAAAAGAAAGCAAATGTAAAACGGGAAAAGATCTGCCAATGACGTCATACGCCGTCCTCAGGGAACGGAAAGGGTTAAAGCAACATCGGTCCCTTTCGGGGCCCCCGACAACTGACGACTGAAGCTGACACGGCAGAACAGGTTGAACTTACACAGCACTCCACATTTACGGCCAACCCGGCGACGTGAGAGCGTAACGTGAAACTCGACACCACTCACGCGGCACCGACAAACGACAAAAACTGCACAACTGTGGAGCGAAATACAGAGGGTGGGTGGGGGTTGGGGTGGGGTAATCGAGGACAGAAGAGAGAGAGAGAGAGAGAGAGAGAGAGAAGAGAGAGAGAGAGAGAGAGAGAGAGAGAGAGAGAGAAGGACAGAGACAGAACAGAGAAGACAGACAGAGACAGCAGACGGAGGGAGAGACAGAGAGAGAGAGAGAGAAGACAGAGACAGACAGAGAGACAAACAGACAGACAGACAGAAGAAGACAGGGGAGAGAGAGAGAGAGAGAGAGAGAGAGAGACAGACAGACAGACAGACAGACAGACAGACAGACAGACAGACAGACAGACAGACAGACAGACAGGTGCTGTGGCACCCAGTCGCTGCATCTATAGTCTAGCTCTGCATACTAGCGCTAGCGCCGCTGAAACCCAACCGTTTCACTGCGGATTTGAACTCTTTAGAACAAGTTCGCCCAGAAAACTGGGCTGCAACCTGTTCAGACTGATCCTGGACTCTGAAGGAATACATTCTTCTTCTTCTGCAAATGTTGTAACTTGCCTTACGTCTACAGAGACCGTAAGGACTATTTGGGACGGGGAGCTCAGGACGGCCACTTCGACTTCCACTACACAGCTCTTGGACTCTGAAAAAATACATTCTTCTTCTTCTTCTTCAAATGCTGCTTTACGTCCACCGAGACCGCAAGGACTATTTAGGGACGGGAAGCCCAGGACGGTCACCTCGACTTTTACACAGATCCTCAGCTCTGACACTTTTTATTCAGTACAATGTTGCTTTACTGTCCACAGAGACTGTACGGATATTGGGAGGAAGCCCAGGACAGCCACCTCGACTTTCACACAGCTCCTAAGCTGTGAGCGAATGCACCTTTTCATGGTGCTTTACGTCCACAGAAACCATATGGTTTACAGTTGGAGCCTGGGGAAGAATGGGCTAGGGAATGAGAGCCCAGGCCCACGGCCTCCCTGTTCACATAGGCGGTCCTGAGCTCTGAGGGAATACATAAGAGTAAGGACACCTTTAAGCGGTGGTACTGTGGGGGTCGGAGGTGCAAGGGGGGGGGGGGGGGGGGGGGCGGGTGGAGGAGGAGGAGGGGGAGTCAGAGACGAAAAGCAAAGGGTGTCTGCCACCAGTTTCCACGACCGGATTGCAATGGGAGATGTAGCTTTACGTGTGTAACTTCGTCAACCGCCGGCTCTGAAAGCAAGAGGAAAAGTGGGTAAGACTGAATTAAGGTTTGTCAGCCGCCCGATCTGGGAACAGGCCCCCTCCGTGTTGATAACGGTGTTTTCTCAGGCCGTCAGCGGGGGGGGTGGGGGGGGGGGGGGGGGGGGTTGGAAGACGTGTTATTGCGAGTCGCCGGTCAGGTGGGGAACAGATTGGTGAACACGATACTTTACTGACACGCACCTAATGTGGAAACTGCCGCAGCAGCAGCAACAACACCTCCGCCACCGCCCGCCACACAAAACGCACGCGGGGGCGTTGAAGAAAATAAATAACAGGCAAAACTGGAACGTCAATTTTTAAAAATATATTATCCCCCCCCCCCCATCCTGATTATCAGCAAGAGGAGCGAATGCTAACACGACTCACGTTCAAAGGAGATCCAAACAAACACACAGAAGCTAAAAAGGGCTTTTGTCACAATAAACAGCGTTCTTTTAAACCTTTTATGCTTTGGGGTCTTGTTTTAGAACGCTAGCAGTCATTCATGTTTCGTTTTTTGTTTGTCTGATTTGTTTTGAATTTATTTATTGGGGGGCGTTGTTCGTTTCTTGTTTTGCTTTGCCTTTTGTTTTTCACGTTCAAAGGATTTCTTACTTGATTTGATAATGGTAAAGACTGATCACTGATCATTATTTAGAAATATTTACAGACTTGTTTTTCATGCGAGTCAAAACAGTTACCTCATAAGCACGTTTTCATTAAATCTCTCTGTATTATCCAGTACGTGGTGTGCTTTACAACAAGTGGGTAAACGATACCCCTTAAAAGTTGTTCGCACGCCGATTTTTAAATTTATTTTTTATCATCAGTTTGAGCGCTCTGGCGGCAAATTCTCTGTCTGTCTGTCTGTCTGTCTGTCTGTCTGTCTGTCTGTCTGTCTGTCTGTCTGTCTCCTCTCTCTCTCTCTCTCTCTCTCTCGGGCCTGTTTTAGAATAATTTACTACTACCACTCATGTCACTCACTCAGCCCCTTCATGCCAAAAAAAAAACAACTCCGAGAGTACCCTACCACAATCTTACCAGATAGTTTGTGACGGACATTTTTTGACCTCCACTTATACCTTCTGCACACACACATACCCCCGTCGCACCCGCTCCCCCCACCCCCACACACACACCCGTCGCCCCGCCTCCACCCCACACACACACACACACCCCCCCACACACACACACTCACACAGCAACAACAACAACAACAAATCATAATAATAAAAAGCTGGTACGCAGGAACCTGGTCAGTGATAACTGTGCTAAATATAGAAGTGTTTGCACTAAAGATAAGATTCGTTCACGGGCTCCGACTTCGCTGTGACCTGGCGTTAGTGGCGGCACTTCCACGGAAAAAGCCGTGACTGCTTCCCCCACCTGTGGGCGGTAATCTGCGACCAGGTGGAAATAACTCACCTGGGAACACCTGTACGATGCGCTAGTTAGTTTTCCCTCTTCGCCACTGCGGGCGTTTCTTTACGACTACTGCACCTCTGCAGGTAACAGAAAACAGCCTACCACGCTGTATCTCTCTAGTCAATCAGACCGACAGCTTCTGCACCTGTATGCCAGGTAACAGAAAACAGCCTACCACGCTGTATCTCTCTAGTCAATCAGACCGACAGCTTCTGCACCTGTATGCCAGGTAACAGAAAACAGCCTACCACGCTGTATCTCTCTAGTCAATCAGACCGACAGCTTCTGCACCTGTATGCCAGGTAACAGAAAACAGCCTACCACGCTGTATCTCTCTAGTCAATCAGACCGACAGCTTCTGCACCTGTATGCCAGGTAACAGAAAACAGCCTACCACGCTGTATCTCTCTGGTCAATCAGACCGACAGCTTCTGCACCTGCATGCCAGGTAACAGAAAACAGCCTACCACGCTGTATCTCTCTGGTCAATCAGACCGACAGCTTCTGCACCTGCATGCCAGGTAACAGAAAACAGCCTACCACGCTGTATCTCTCTAGTCAATCAGACCGACAACTTCTGCACCTGCATGCCAGGTAACAGAAAACAGCCTACCACGCTGTATCTCTCTAGTCAATCAGACCGACAGCTTCTGCACCTGTATGCCAGGTAACAGAAAATGACTTACCACTCTGTATCTTTCTGGTCAATCAGACCGACAGCTTCTGCATCTGTATGCCAGGTAACAGAAACAGCTTACTACTTCGTATCCCTCCGGTCAATCAAGCACATACATTCTGCACCTGTACGCCCATCCGAACTGGCAGCACTTGCACTGGTAACAGGAAACAGCTGTACGACCCTGTATCACTCTGGTCCATCGACCCTACAACTACTACACCTGCACAGGTAACAGGAAACAGCTGTACGACCCTGTATCACTCTGGTCCATCGACCCTACAACTACTACACCTGCACAGGTAACAGGAAACAGCCCTACGACCCTGTATCACTCTGGTCCATCGACCCTACAACTACTACACCTGCACAGGTAACAGGAAACAGCCGTACGACCCTGTATCACTCTGGTCCATCGACCCTACAACTACTACACCTGCACAGGTAACAGGAAACAGCCCTACGACCCTGTATCACTCTGGTCCATCGACCCTACAACTACTACACCTGCACAGGTAACAGGAAACAGCTGTACGACCCTGTATCACTCTGGTCCATCGACCCTACAACTACTACACCTGCACAGGTAACAGGAAACAGCCCTACGACCCTGTATCACTCTGGTCCATCGACCCTACAACTACTACACCTGCACAGGTAACAGGAAACAGCCCTACGACCCTGTACCACTCTGGTCCATCGACCCTACAACTACTACACCTGCACAGGTAACAGGAAACAGCCCTACGACCCTGTATCACTCTGGTCCATCGACCCTACAACTACTACACCTGCACAGGTAACAGGAAACAGCCCTACGACCCTGTATCATTCTGATCCATCGACCCTACACCTGCACAGGTAACAGGAAACAGCTGTACGACCCTATCAAACCTACACCTACTGCGCCACCACAGGTAACAATTCCATATCACTCTGGTCCGCCAAACTTACAACTACTACACCTGCACAGGTAACAGGAAACAACTGTACGACCCTATCAAACCTACACCTACTGCGCCAGCACAGGTAACAATTCCGTATCACTCTGGTCCGTCACACCTACAACTACTACAACTGCACAGGTAAAAGGAAACAGCTGTACGACCCTATCAAACCTACACCCACGGCATTAGCACAGGTAACAATTCCATATCACTCTGGTCCATCAAACCTACAACTACTACAACTGCACAGGTAAAAGGAAACAGACGCCAGACCCTATCAAACCTACACTTATTGCACCAGCACAGGCGACAAGTCCTTATCACTCTGGTCCGTCAAACGTACAACCGGATAGTTCAGGAGCTGTGTGAGAGTCGAGGTGGACGTCCTGGGCTGTCCGTCCTAACGAGCCTTCTGGTTTCCGTGGACGTAAAGAATTATTGAACCGTGCTTCGGCATTGGTCACAGCTTGTCCCTAATATGTCAACTGACATCTGAAGACATTAAGCAACACTTCACCACCACCACGTACAACCACTACACCTGCACAGGTAACAGGAAATAGTCGCATGGCCTTACATCATTCTGGTCCATCAAACCTACACCTATTGCACCAGCACAGGTAACAATTCCACATCACTCTGGCCCATCAAACTTACAACTAGTAAACCTGTACAGGTAATAGGAAACAGACGTATCATTCTGGTCCACCAAACCTACACCTACTGCATCTGTACAGGTAGGAGTAAACGGCTAGTCCATCACACACCTACCGCACCTTCACGGTTAACAGTAAACAACCGAAGGAACCATTCCGTATGACACTAGTCCATCAAACCTAAATCCACGGCACCTTCACAGGTAACAGTAAACAACCGAAGGAACCACACCGTATCACACTGGTCCATCAAACCTAAATCCACGGCACCTTCACAGGTAACAGTAAACAACCGAAGGAACCACACCGTATCACACTGGTCCATCAAACCTAAATCCACGGCACCTTCACAGGTAACAGTAAACAACCGAAGGAACCACACCGTATCACACTGGTCCATCAAACCTAAATCCACGGCACCTTCACAGGTAACAGTAAACAACCGAAGGAACCACACCGTATCACATTGGTTCATCAAGCACACATCTACTGCACCTTCACATGCAACAGTAAACAACCGAAGGAACCACTCCGTATCGCACTAGTTCATCAAGCACACATCTACTGCACCTTCACATGCAACAGTAAACAACCGAAGGAACCACTCCGTATCGCACTAGTCCATCAAACTTAAATCCACCGCACCATCGCAGGTTACATACAGTAAACAACCGAAGGAACCACACAGTATTGCACTGGTCCATCAAACACACACCTACCGCACCTTCGCAGGTGACAGTAAACAACCGAAGGAACCACTCCTTATCACACTGGTCCATCAAACACACATCTACTGCACCTTCGGAGGTAACAGTAAACAACCGAAGGAACCACTCCTTATCACACTGGTCCATCAAACACACACCTACTGCACCTTCACAGGTAACAGTAAACAACCGAAGGAACCACTCCGTATTGTATTACATTGGCCCATCAGACCTACACCAACTGAATCTTCACAGGTAACAGTAAACAACCGAAGGAACCACTCCGTGTTGTATCACACTGGCCCATCAGACCTACACCAACTGAATCTTCACAGGTAACAGTAAACAACCGAAGGAACCACTCCGTATTGTATTACATTGGCCCATCAGACCTACACCAACTGAATCTTTACAGGTAACAGTAAACAACCGAAGGAACCACTCCATATCACACTGGTCCATCAAACCTACACCAACTGAACCTTCACCGGTTACAGTAAACAACCAAAAGGAACCACTCCGTATCACACTGGTTCATCAAGCACACACCTACTGCACCTTCACAGGTAACAGTAAACAACCGAAGGAACCACTCCGTATCACACTGGTCCATCAAACCTAAATCCACGGCACCTTCGCAGGTAACAGTAAACAGCTGAAGGAACCACTCCGTATTACACCGGCCCATCAGACCTACAACCAGCTGAACCTTCAACGATAACAAACGGCTGTGCCACTCCACAGCACTCTGGTCCATCAAACCTACAAACAGTGCACCTGCACAATAATGCAAGCGGTCGACCGGCACTGCCTCTCCGGCCCATTGTCACTTCTCCCCCCCCCCCCCCCCCCTCCCCGTCCCCCCCCCCCCCCCCCACCACCACCACCAACAGCACCACCAGCACCACCACCACCACTTCAGAGCCGATGATCCACCCCAGCGCCCCACCTGCGCAGGTAAACACACGTAGCCAGCACAGGTGATGCACACCACTCCGCCACTTGAGTCCGTCACACCTGAGTGTAGTGAAGCCAGTACATCAAGCAGGGGCGTGATTACTTCAGGTAGATACCTGCCGAGTTCCTGATAGGGCTTCGCTACCTGTCTGGCACCCACTTCCTGTTCCCTGCGCTTATCTGCCTATCGGCGGGTCTGTGGGAATTACTGTTGCACAGTTAGTTGCAAGCGTTTCCTGTGTTAATCGGGGGGTTGTTTCCACATCAAATCAATCAAAACGGCAAAGTTATCAGGCATAGCGCGGGGCCCGCCGGTTCAGTCTGAAGTATAATTATTGTGTACTAATTCTCGGTCCCAAGGGGTCGCTGAGGTAAAACTTCAAGAGGGCTTTGATCAATCCCTCCCACCCCCCACCCCCCCACCCTTCTTCTGGTGTGTGTGTGTGTGTGTGTGTGTGTGTGTGTGTGTGTGTGTGTGTGTGTGTGTGTGTGTGTGTGTGTGTGTGTGTGTGTGTGTGTGTGTGTGTGTGTGTGTGTGTGTGTGTGTGTGTGTGGTGTGTTTATGTGTGTGTGTGTGTGTGTGTGTGTGTGTGTGTGTGTGTGTGTGTGTGTGTGTGTGTGTGTGTGTGTGTGTGTGTGTGTGTGTGTGCGTGTGTGTGTGTGTGTTTATGTGTGTGTGTGTGTGTGTGTGTGTGTGTGTGTGTGTGTGTGTGTGGTGTGTGTGTGTGTGTGTGTGTGTGGTGTCGTGTATGTGCGTGCGTGCGTGTGTGTGTGTGATGTGTGTGTGTGCGTGCGTGTGTGTGATGTGTATGTGTGTGTGTGTGTGTGTGTGGTGTATGTGTGTGTGAATAGAGGGTTATTTAGTGCTTGCGCGCGCGCACGCACACACACACATACACACACACAACCACATCCCAACACACACACACACACACACATACACACACACACACACACACACACACACACACACACACACCAACACAATAACATCAACGATGGATCGCAAATAAACATGACACCCCACCCCACCCCACCCCCCCCACCCCAAAAAAAACACACACACACACACACACAAAAACCACCATTCATCGATGCCCCTTCCCCAACCCTATTGCCGTCATTTTCGAGCCTTCGGAAGACATCCCTTTTCTCCCCCCACCGGTCGCAGACATTTTGTCCGCCATAACTTGTGACTGAGCCCATCTCGGCGCTGCGCCCTGTGAGTTATTCCCACTAAAAGATGCCACTCACAAATCATGAATAATATCGATTTCCTCGGGGGCAGCCTGTCTCTTCTCAGTCTCTCTCCTCTTCGCCCGTCTCGCTCTCGCCCGCCTCGCCCTCCTTCCCTTCTTCCTCTTCTTCCAACCCGAGAGCTATGCACGCAAGTGTCAGACAGGGAGGTACACAAGAAGCAGGCAACACCAACGACGGGAGGGCCCCGAGAGGCCGCTAACGCCAACGCGGCGGGATTTCTGGCAGACGACACCTATGATGGCAGGGTCCCAATAATTTCAAAGCAGACGACAACAGCGATGGCAGGCTTTTGAAACAACAACAACGGATGACAACAGCGACGGCAGATTTATGAAAGGCAAAGGACACCAGGGACGGCAGGCTTCTAAAACCAAAAGGCACCAACGACGACAGGCTTTTAAAAGGCAGACGACACCAACAACGACAGGCTTTTAAAAAGCAGACGACACCAACGACAAGAGACTTTTAAAAAGCAGACGACACCAACGACAAGAGGCTTTTAAAAGGCAGACGACGCCAACGATGACAGGCTTTTAAAAAGCAGACGACACCAACGACAAGAAGCTTTTAAAAAGCAGACGACACCAACGACAAGAAGCTTTTAAAAAGCAGACGACACCAACGACAAGAGGCTTTTAAAAGGCAGACGACACCAACGATGACAGGCTTTTAAAAAGCAGACGATACCAACGACAAGAAGCTTTTAAAAAGCAGACGATACCAACGACAAGAAGCTTTTAAAAAGCAGACGATACCAACGACAAGAAGCTTTTAAAAAGCAGACGACACCAACGACAAGAGACTTTTAAAAAGCAGACGACACCAACGACAAGAGATTTTTAAAAAGCAGATGACACCAACGACAAGAGGCTTTTAAAAGGCAGACGACACCAACGACAAAAGGCTTTTAAAAAGCAGACGACACCAACGACAAGAGGCTTTTAAAAAGTAGACGACACCAACGACAAGAGACTTTTAAAAAGCAGACGACACCAACGACAAGAAGCTTTTAAAAAGCAGACGATACCAACGACAAGAAGCTTTTAAAAAGCAGACGATACCAACGACAAGAAGCTTTTAAAAAGCAGACGACACCAACGACAAGAGACTTTTAAAAAGCAGACGACACCAACGACAAGAGATTTTTAAAAAGCAGATGACACCAACGACAAGAGGCTTTTAAAAGGCAGACGACACCAACGACAAAAGGCTTTTAAAAAGCAGACGACACCAACGACAAGAGGCTTTTAAAAAGTAGACGACACCAACGACAAGAGACTTTTAAAAAGCAGACGACACCAACGACAAGAGGCTTTTAAAAGGCAGACGACACCAACGATGACAGGCTTTTAAAAAGCAGACGATACCAACGACAAGAAGCTTTTAAAAAGTAGACGACACCAACGACAAGAAGCTTTTAAAAAGCAGACGACACCAACGACAAGAGGCTTTTAAAAAGTAGACGACACCAACGACAAGAGATCTTTAAAAAGCAGACGACACCAACGACAAGAGGCTTTTAAAAGGCAGACGACACCAACGACAAAAGGCTTTTAAAAAGCAGACGACACCAACGACAAGAAGCTTTTAAAAAGCAGACGACACCAACGACAAGAGGCTTTTAAAAAGCAGACGACACCAACGACAAGAAGCTTTTAAAAAGCAGACGACACCAGCGATGGCAGTCTTCTATGAGGCAAAAGACGCTAACGATGGTAGATTTCTGAAAACAAACTAAAACTAAAAAAACACAGACGACACCAACACGGCAGACTTCTAAAAGGCAGACGACACCAACGACGACTGGATAAAAAGGTAGACGACACCAACGATGGCAAACTTCTAAAAGCCAGACGACACCAACGATGGCAGGAATCCCGCCCCCCGCCCCCCTAAAAAACACACACACAAAAAACACAACAACAACAAAACAAACAAAACAACAACAACAACAACAAAAACCAGCATCGGTGATGACGAATTTCGACGCCAACGAAAAACAGTGTAGCCAGAAGCAGACAAATCTAATGACGACAGGGCCGAAAGTGGCAGACTACGCGGGCCGACGATGGCACACTTGTAAAGAGGCTAACGGTGCCAACGACGGCAGAGGGTCCCAGCAAGGCGGACGACGCCACACCATGGAGAGTGTACGAGACGAACGTCCCATAAAATTTCACCGAATAGCCCATCCGGGTATGAAAAGCGTGGCGGCCATATTTTATGGGGACAGCAGCACCGTGATCGCATCTCGGAAGTACAGAAGACCTCTCCGCAAGGGGCGGGGTGCCTGCCCCCCCCCCCCCCCCCCCCCCCCCCCCTCTTCTCCTTTTCCATCTATCCGTCTCTCTGTCTCTGTCTCTCTCTGTGTCTCTCTCTGTCTCTGTCTGTCTGTCTGTCTGTCTCTCTCTCTGTGTCTGTCTGTCTGTCTGTCTGTCTGTCTCTCTCTCACTCTCTGTCTGTGTGTGTGTGTGTGTGTCTCTCTCTCTCTCTCTCTCTCTCTCTCTCTCTCTCTCTTTGTTCCTGTATGTTTATTACTATTAACAGTGGCAGTATTATATTTTACTTGTTTGTATAGTGTTTATCCCGTTTTGTTGTTGTTGTTGTTGTTGTTGTTGTTTTTCTCTCCATTTTTCACTTAATCAGTAGGCCTAGTTTGTCAGACAGGTCGAAATGAACCTAAACTTGGAAAATAAAGTTTTCGAGTTCTCTCTCTCTCTCTCTCTCTCTCTCTCTCTCTCTCTCTCTCTCTCTCTCTCTCTCTCTCTCTCTCTCTCTCTCTCTCTCTCTTTCTGACGGTGGAAGCTACCCCAGATAGTTCAATCGACATTATGTGACCCGGCTTTCTTTGTCATAGTTCTGCTTTAAAAAACAACAACGCATTTCTGCCGTCACTGCCTATCCTGAATGCAACCACCGCTTAAGGACTCATTTTAGAAAGTAAGTAAGTAAACACGGTGCTTAACCTCCACAGAAACCATAAGGCTTATTAGGGACGGGGAGAATGGGGGGAATGGGGTATGGAGGTGGGGGAAGAGGGAGAGTATATACCTATCGCTACACTGTCACCACCAGAATGACCTGCATTAAGATGGGCAGCGAAGAGAGCCATTTTAATGTTTCATTCATTGTGAGGGACAAAGTCACAAGACAGTGTCCACAAACCACAACCTTTTTGAAGAGAAAGGAGAGCCGAAGCGGTATCGAACCGAGGTCCTTCCGCTTACCAGCCTAACGCCTTACCGCTGGGCCAAACCGGCTCAGATTCTCATTTTAGTTCCCGATTTCCGGCCTTTTACCTTCAGGGGCTCCCCGCGGAAAGGCATGCGTACTTTCAGTGCGCGTGCGTGCGTGCGTGCGTGCGTGCGTGCGTGTGTGTGTGTGTGTGCGTGTTGCTAGTGTCATTGTAAAGCGCCCTGTGCTCCCATCTTGTGTGGTAGATGGGCGCTATACAAATCCCCTTTATTGTTGTTGTTATTATAATTATAATTAACGCCCGGTCAACTGTGTGTAAAGGCAGAGAGATGGGGGAGTGAGGGACGGGGGGGGGAGAGGGGGGGGGGGAGAGAGAGACAGAGACAGAGAGCGACAGAGAGACTCGTTTCAATTCACAGTCAACCGACAAAGCGAGAGGAGGAGGAAGGAAAAGTAGATGAGAGTGAATATGTTTTTATATGCCAGTCAAAACAGAGACACATACAGGCAGACAGAGACAGACAATCACACAGAGAGAGCCAGCCAGCCAGACAGAAAGACCAACAGGCAAGCAAGTAGGCAAACAGAGACAAACAAGCACAGAGAGAGAGAGAGTGCCAGCCAGACAGACAGAAAGACCAACAGGCAGGCAGGTAGGCAGACAGAGACAGACAAGCACAGAGAGAGAGAGAGAGAGAGAGAGAGAGAGAGAGAGAGAGAGAGAGAGAGAGAGAGAGAGAGAGAGAGAGAGAGAGAGAGAGAGAGAGAGAGAGAGAGCCAGCCAGACAGAAAGACCAACAGGCAGACTGAGACAGACAAGCACAGACAGAGAGAGAGCCAGCCAGACAGACAGAAAGACCAACAGACAGGCAGGTAGGCAGACAGAGACAGACAAGCACAGAGAGAGAGAGAGAGAGAGAGAGCCAGACAGACAGACAGACAGAAAGACCAACAGGCAAGCAAGTAGGCAAACAGAGACAAACAAGCACAGACAGAGAGGGAGCCAGCCAGCCAGCCAGAAAGACCAACAGACAGGCAGGTAGGCAGACAGAGACAGACAGCACAGAGAGAAGAGAGGAGAGAGAGAGAGAGAGAGAGAGAGAGAAGAGAGAGAGAGAGAGAGAGAGAGAGAGAGAGAGAGAGAGAGCCAGACAGACAGACAGACAGACAGAAAGACCAACAGGCAGGCAGGTAGGCAGACAGAGACAGAAAAGCACACACACAGAGCCAACCAGACAGACAGAAAGATCAACAGGCAGGCAGACAGACAGACTGACTTTGTTTTTGACTCCCAGTCAGCTCCAAGATAAAAGAAGCAGCGACAGACAGATGCAAACAGTGCCAGCGACAGAGAGGGGAAGATGTCAACCCACACCACTAGAACGCGAGAGAGAGAGAGCAACAACAATGCAGCCTCCCTTGTAAAAACTCTATCCGATACTTCCCTCATGCAAATGAGATCAATAAACACTTCTTGGGGCTATTTCGGTCGTTTCAGTCCGGGGTCTACGTTTTTAGCGTCCGGGTGCTTAGACGGGTGATGTATAGAGTCTGGAGAACATTTCACTGAGAAAATCCTATAAATCATCGCTGTCAAGAATCCTAGGAGTGCCCGTAATTTTTTTAATTTTTTTAATTTCTTCCTCTTTTTTTTCTTTTCAAAGCCTAAAAACATTTTATAAGCATTTTGTATCATGAGCAATTCTAGAATCACTTTTTTTCCTTTCTTCCTCTCCCGAAATGGGAGACAACCTGGTTTTCAAACATGGGAGCGCACTCCTGAAAACTGGCACAGCACATGCAGACAACTTTGTTTTCACACAGGCCTGCATTTATTACTCCCAGCCACGCTTAATTCACAACATTTTTGGGCAATACACGCTTCGTTAAAATTCCAGAATGTCGGGATATTTGGGAAGTAAAGGACTGTTTTTAATACAGATAAAGTTGCTTGCAAAACGTGATTTACTAGCTGATTGCGGTGAGCCGGTTTGGCCCAGCGGTAAGGTGGCAAGTTAGGCTGGTAAACGGACGAGGTCGGTTCCATTTCCCGGTTCGGCATTCCGGCCTTTCTCTTCAAAAAGTTGTGATTCATGGACACTGTTTTTGTGACTTTGCCCCGCGAAATTAATGAAAAACTGAACATGACTCGTCGCTGCCCACCTTTAATTTTTTTAATTAAAATAAAAATAAAAATGCATAATCATTCAGGTGACGACAGCGCAGCGCTAGGTAATAAAACTTCTCTCCGGGTTCCACGACACACTCCACCCAGCGGACTCTCACGACAGTTCACTTTCTCCAGTTTCCGCTCTTGGCAGCATAATGCGTGTCATTTATGCTGATCAGCAGTGGAAGGAAGGAAGGAAGAAAGGAAGGAAGGAAGGCGGGTAGAGCTTACTGCTTTTGCTGAAGGACTACGCTCTTAGAATTAGCGACGCACCGCCTTCACTTCCAGACCCAGTCAGCAAAAGAATATATTATTACCCACGCGCGAGTTTCTGGACAATAAAACAAGGGGTGGATGCTGGGAGGCGGTGGGGTTGGGTTGGGGGGGGGGGGGGGGGGGGGGGATAATAATAATAATAATCAAAATGTAAACACTGACGGAACAAAAGTTTGCCATAAAACAAAAAGTCCACGCCAATACCGTCAGAGAGAGAGAGAGAGAGAGAGAGAATTTCGCAAGGATTAAAATTCTAGGCAACTGCCCACTCTTACAATCTGTTCTTGCTAAATTACATGCCAATACACTTGACTGAAACTGCAATAAAAAAAATTACCATAATAATGATGACGATGATCATGATGATCATGACAGCCAGCCAGACAGGCACGCACAGAGAGAGAGAGAGAGAGAGAGAGAGAGAGAGAGAGAGAGAGAGAGAGAGAGAGAGAGAGAGAGAGAGAGAGAGAGAGAGAGAGAGAGAGACTGACACGGGTTACTGTGAAGGCCACCGACCCATACACAGGAAGGGGGGGGGAGGGGAGAGGAGAGAGAGAGAGGAGAGAGAGAGAGAGAGAGACGACACGGGTTACTGTGAAGGCCACCGATCCATACACCAGGAGGGAGGGGGCAGATAGAGAGGGGAGAGAGAGAGAGAGAGAGAGAGAGAGAGAGAGAGAGAGAGAGAGAGAGAGAGAGAGAGAGAGAGAGAGATGAAGGGACTGTGAAGGCCACCGACCATACATCAGGGGAGGGAAGAAGGGGGGGGGGGGGGGGGAGGGGAGGGGGGGGGGGAGAGAAGAAGAGAGAGGAAGAGAGAGAGACAGAGACCACGTAACCGACTCGTATTCAAAGCCGGAAACTGTATATATGCCTTTTTCGTCCAACTTTAGAAGACTGAAGATAGTTCAGTTGAAGTAACAGAAAGCAGTTCGAACGGTTTCCAAAGGCAAACACTACACAGGCCACTACAAGAAATGCACCTTTCAACTGGCTTCCTTTCTTTTTGCTGGAGGAGTACGCTTCTAGAAGCAGCGAAAGGAGCCTTCACTATTAACCCAAACAGCGAAAAGAACTCTAGAATTAGCGACAGGCGCCTTCACTATTAACCAAAACAGGTGGGAAAAACGTCTAGAATTAGCGACAGGCGCCTTCACTATTAACTAAAACATGGAAAAAAACCCGTCTAGAATTAGTGACAGGCGCCTTCACTATTAACCAAAACAGCGGGGGGGAAAAGTCTAGAATTAGCGACAGGCGCCTTCACTATTAACCAAAACAGCGGGGGAAAAAAACGTCTAGAATTAGCGACAGGCGCCTTCACAGCGAAAACAAAACAAAACAACAACAACAAAAAACCGTCTACAATTAGCGACAGGCGCCTTCACTATTAACCCAAACAGCGAAAAAACAGATTACCCACACGCGCTTTCTGGCCAATAAAACAACGGAGGAAAAGAAGAACACACACACACACACACACACACACACACACACACACACACACGCACAGCCGCACGCACGCACGCACGACACCGACACGCGGAACAAAAAATGCAAGCCATTCGCAGACGCACGAACACACGCGGAACAAAAGAGAGAGAGCCATTACGTAGAGACGAAGAGTAGAGCGGAAAGAGAGAGAGAGAGAGAGAGAGAGAAGAGAGAGAGAGAGAGAGAGAAGAGAGAAGAAAAAGAAATGAAGAAGAAGAGAAGAGAGAGAGAGAGAGAGAGGAGAGAGAGAAGAGAGACGCACGATGCAGCACGCACGGCACCACACACACACACACACACACACACACACACACACAACACACACACACACACACACACACGCACACACACACACAAGTGTAGCCTACCTCTCAATCGCTTTCCTAAACATAATGATACGCTGAAGTGATATAAAGGCAACTTCCACTCTACTTCTGCGAAACGGCTGGGGATCTTTAAAAATTCGACCAAGATCATCGATACAAGACAGAGCTCAGGAGCTGTGTGAAAGTCGAGGTGGCCGTCCTGGGCTTCCCGTCCTTAACAGCCCTTATGGCCTCTGTGAACGTAAAAGAACACTGAACGATTCGAGATGAATGATTCTGGTTTTATTTGTACTGGCGTTGTGATGGCCGTAAGAGAAACGCAGTCTGGTATCACCGGAGTTGTCTGTGTGCTTACAAATTTACTGCCATCTGAACACCCACGAAAACCTGTCCGTTAGCTGACAGCTTTTGGAGGCCTATGGCACGTGTGTGTGTGTGTGTGTGTGTGTGTGTGTGTGTGTGTGTGTGTGTGTGTGTGTGTGTGTGTGTGTGTGTGTGTGTGTGTGTGTGTGTCTGTCTGTCTGTCTGTCTGTCTGTACGAGGTGACGTTGTTCGGCTCACATGACATTAAGATTCAACTAATGTCTTGTCTGTCTGTCTGCCTGCCTCCGTCCGTCAGTCAGTCCGTCCGTCTGTCTGTCTGCCTTCTCCGAAGCAAGGGCGCGTGAGCTGAACAGGAATATTTTATAATGTAGACTAAAGAGCGCCACAGGACGACGTTAACGCCTATGGCGTAACCATAATTATTGCAGTGGCTGGAGGACGGACAGTGACGCAAAACCGATGCTGGGCGTTTGCGACGGAGGAGGAAACGGCCCAAGACTGCTTGCTGCTGGAGGGGGAAAATACCGATGGTTGAAGTGTTGCTTTACGTCCACAGAAGCCCAGGACGTCCACAGAAGCCCAGGACGTCCACGGGAGCCCAGGATGTCCACAGAAGCCCAGGATGTCCACGGGAGCCCAGGACGTCCACAGAAGCCCAGGACGTCCACAGAAGCCCAGGACGTCCACGGGAGCCCAGGACGTCCACCTCGACTTTCACACAGCTCCTGAGCTCTAAGAAAACGCCGAAGACTGCAGCTGACTCAAGACGGAGGAGGAAAAAGCCCAGAGCTCAGGAGCTGTGTGAAAGTCGAGGAGGCCGTCCTGAGCTCCCCGTCCCTGATAGTCCCTACGGTCTCTGTGGACGTAAAGCACCACTGAACTAGCCCAAGCCAAAGGAGAAAAAAGCCCACAACTGCAGCTGGCAAAAGCTGGAGGAGGAGGAATAAGCCGAAGACTGCATACAGCTAGCCCAAGACGGAGAAGGGGGAAAAAGCCGAAGAATGCAGCTGGCCCAAGACGGAGGAGGAGGAAAGAGCCTAAGACTGCAGCTGGCCCAAGGCGGAGGAGGAGGAGTAAAAAGCCCAAGGTTGCAGCTGGCCCAAGGCGGAGGAGGAGGAAAGAGCCTAAGACTGCAGCTGGCCCAAGGCGGAGGAGGAGGAAAAAACCGAAGACTGCAGCTGGCCCAAGACGGAGGAGGAGGAAAGAGCCCAAGACTGCAGCTGGCCCAAGGCGGAGGAGGAGGAAAGAGCCCAAGACTGCAGCTGGCCCAAGGCGGAGGAGGAGGAAAGAGCCCAAGACTGCAGCTGGCCCAAGGCGGAGGAGGAGGAAAGAGCCCAAGACTGCAGCTGGCCCAAGGCGGAGGAGGAGGAAAGAGCCCAAGACTGCAGCTGGCCCAAGGCGGAGGAGGAGGAAAGAGCCCAAGACTGCAGCTGGCCCAAGGCGGAGGAGGAGGAAAGAGCCCAAGACTGCAGCTGGCCCAAGGCGGAGGAGGAGGAGGAAGAAAAAGCCCAAGACTGCAGCTGGCCCAAGACGGAGGAGGAGGAAAGAGCCCAAGACTGCAGCTGGCCCAAGGCGGAGGAGGAGGAAAGAGCCCAAAACTGCAGCTGGCCCAAGACGGAGGAGGAGGAAAAAGCCCAAGACGGCAGCTGGCCCAAGGCGGATGAGAAGGAAAAAGCCCAAGACGGCAGCTGGCCCAAGACGGTGGGAGCCCTGGGCCCAGAGGGTTGGAGAGCTGACCGAGGACGACGCGAGTCAACACTCCCCGCCCCTCGACCCTGGTCCATCAGTGGGAGTGGTTCAGATCAAATTAATATTCACCTGCCGGTCGATACAAGCCAATATTTGCCGCGGGCCCCCCCCCCCCCCCCCCCCCCCCCCCCCCCACGTGCCCACGCGATCGCCTGATCAAGTGGGGATTGGACACCAATGATGGCCACTCGGCCAGCGATCTCTCTCTCTCTCTCTCTCTCTCTCTCTCTCTCTCACACACACACACACACACACACACACACACACACACACACACACACACACTCTCTCTCTCTCTCTCTCCCCTTCATTTTTCGCTTAAACTGGTAGGTTAGCAAGGACTAGTTGTTAGGTCTATAAACGAACATAAACAACGATCCTTGGAAAATCAAGTTTCCGAGTTCGATCGATCTCTCTCTCTTTCTCTCTCTCTCTCTCTCTCTCTCTCTCTCTCTCTCTCTCTCTCTCTCTCTCTCATAATATGTACGGTCATTTTTATTACTCAGTGTAGACGTTGCTGTCGTTTTATGATGCTGCGTGAGTATCAACTTCACTAGCAATGATTGGCGTGAATTTATTCTGTCTAGATGAGCAAGGGCAGTTCTTAAGAATAAACTGCCACATAAAATCTCAGTCCTTGCACGGTAATGAAGTTCTCTCTCTCTCTCTCTCTCTCTCTCTCTCTCTCTCTCTCTCTCTCTCTCTCTCCGCCCTGATATAACCGCCGTGGTTGATGGGCGTTAAAAATCAAGTTCCTTCCTCTCCCTCTCTCTCTTTCAGAAAGGGCCTTGTACTCCCCAAGTAGATTCTCTGAAGGGAATGGTTTTCTTCTTTCTTTCTTTTTCAGTATGCGAACAGTTTTTAAAGGGGTATAGTTTGCACACTAGATGTAATTAAAGCACACAACGTACTAGATCATTCTAGTTCGCCAGAAAGAGCGCGTTACTCTCTGGTGTGGCTAGATTTAGTCCTTTCCCTTCGTAGGCGCGTTTTCATTACCATTTTTTTTTACCAAAAATGTCAAAATTCAGTTTAAGCGCTTCGGCTCCAAATCTCCATCATTATTTTGTAGTGTGTGTGTGTGTGTGTGTGTGTGTGTGTGTGTGTGTGTGTGTGTGTGTGTGTGTGTGTGTGTGTGTGTGTGTGTGTGTGTGTGTGTGTGTGTGTGGAGTGTGTGTGCGTGTGCGTGTGTGTGTGTGTGCAAAACAAGAATGACTGCTGGCGTTCTAAAGCAAGATCTAAACACACCGGACACCAAAACAACATAACAAAACAGCTCAATCAAAAAGCAGATAAGTATCCTGCAACTCATTTTTCACCGTTGAACTGTTAAGTGCTGTTTTATAGCTTGAAAAGGGGGCTTACCCCGAAAATCCGCATGCTGTGTTCTGTCATAATAAACAGCGTTTTTCTGAAACCTTTTATGTCTTAGGATCATATATATATAGAGAGAGATATATGCAATGCGGCGCAAAAGCGTAGCAAAACTAACTGCGTGGAAGAGCAGGAGACGGGTGTGTTATCAGACCAGCCGGCGCACTGAAACCCTCAGGTAAACAAGCAGGTAAAGACGATGTCAGCTCGAAGAGCGGGGTTGGGGGGGACGGGGCGGCCAGAAGAAACAACAAGTTCCAGTGTTCTCCCTTACCCCTCCTTAGAGCGTGAGTCCCGCTCACCCCCGGCTGCCTGTCAAGAAGGGGTGGGGATTATCAACAGGCCGATAGCAGAATGGGTGTGCTTGCAGGCTTCACCAGGTACAAGATCTGCCATCTTCAGCTTCCTTAATTTTCACCTGGCAACCTCAGTCACCTGCACGCTCACCTCGCTGCCGCCTGACTGAGGCTGGTCCTTGGTTAGGTTTGCTCAGGACGAGACGTAAGTAAGTAAGTAATAACTGGGTGTTTTACGCCCAGTCGTTCAGTACGGTTACATCAAGGCGATAAGGTAAGTAATTTGGTGTTTTACGCCCAGTAAGTAAACATGGTGCTTAACGTCCACAGAAACAACAAGGCTTATTAGGGACGGGGAGAAGAGGGGATATGGAGGTGGGGGAAGAGGGAGATTATATATACCTATCGCTACACTGTCACCACCCGAGAATGATTCCTGCATTAAGGTGGGCAGCGATCAGAGCCATTTTAATGTTTCAGTAGGAAGTGAAGGACAAAGTCACAAGACAGTGTCCAGTGTCCACAAACCACAACCTTTTTGAAGAGAAATAAGAAATGAGAGCCGAAGCGGTATCGAACCGAGGTCCTTCCACTTACCAAGCCTAACGCCTTACCGCTAGGCCAAACCGGCTCGCTGTTTTACGCTGGCAGTCAACCATTACGGTTATATCAGGGCGACTGATAAGGACGAGGCAATAACCTACTACAAAGAACGACATGACTGCAAGACAAGACCCATGGTTCAGGAGCTGTGTGAGAGTCGAGGTGGACGTCCTGGACTGTCCGTCCTAACGAGCCTTCTGGTTTCCGTGGACGTAAAGATTTATTGCACCGTGCTTCGGCACTGGTCACAACTTGTCCCTAATACGTCAACTGACATCTGAGGACATAAAGCATCGCTTCATCATCAAGACAAGACGAAAGGAGACTAGACGGCTCAGCGTGGCCTTAGTGTACACAGCCTGAAGACAGTCACCTGCTCTGGTCTTGACAGCAGGTGGCCGGCCGGGGTCGGATCGGTTGTGCCTGCGTGGGTGCTGTTGCGGCCGCTTGCTGTGTTGAAGAACACTGCCAAGACAGACAGTCACCTGCTCTGGCCTTGACAGCAGGTGGCCGGCCGGGGTGTGTCGAAGAACACTGCCGAGACACACACTATGCAGGCTTTGCCTTGGACATGAAACAAAGCTGGAGTAAAGCTAGAAAGCTGGAAGAGAATGTACGGGTGGCGTCAGCCTTGTCCGCGCCACCGGTTCACCTGACACACGCTGCCGTCACTGAACTCACTCCGAGAATCGCTTTCCGGCTCCTTCCTCCAAAACTCCGCCAGCAGAACTGGTTACGCCACTGAAGGGGCACTCTTTATCTTCAGTGTCCACTGATGCTGTCAGCGCCCTCCAAAAAGGTTTGGGTAAGTAAGTAACTTGGTGTTTTACGCCCAGTCAACCAATACGGCAAAGGTTTGGGTTATAATAAGATTGTGGAAGCAACACAGAGTCCAATCACGCACATAAACATGAGGCGTATCCGCCCCGGGGTAAAAAAAGAAAGAAAAAGAGTTCCGTCCCCATTGATGATGAAGTGATGCTTAATGTCCTCGGATGTCGGCTGACGTATTAGGGACAAGCTGAGACCAATGCCGAAGCATGGTTCAATAAATCTTTACGTCCACGGAAGCCAGAAGGCTCGTTAGGACGGACAGCCCAGGACAGGCCACCTCGACTCTCACACAGCTCCTGAACTACGTTCCGTCCCCATCCAGACGATTTTGGCTTTACTATTTGTGCTGGCGACTGCAACGTGGGCGGTTATAAAAGAAACGCCTGATGTAATAAAGGTTGTCTGTTACAGACCTACAGCCATTTGAACACCGACGAAAAACTGACAGTAAACGGACAGTTTTTGGAGACCTATGGCGTAATCAGTTATGGCAGGTGGTTGGAGGAAGGATGTCGTGAACCAGCGCTTGGGGTTTGGTCTTGGCCGGACACGGAACAAAACTGAAGTAACGAGAAAGCTGGATGAGACTGTACAGGTGGCGTCGGTCTCGGCCGCAGCACCGGCTCACCTGACACACTGTGCCGTCAACTCACCCCCCCCCCCCCCCCCCCTCCACCCCCGTCCCCCCTCCCCCACCTCCCCTCCTCCGAATCCATCCTTCTCTCTTTCCTATTCAGCCCCCCCCACCCCCCCCCCCCCCCCCCCCCCCCCCCCCCCCCCCCTTTTCCTCTCTCTGATTTCAGTTCGCCATTCCGGCCAGATTTGCTGCTATCAAAGCACTTCACGTTTAAAGTGCAATTTCATCGCGGACAGCAACCTGTCCCCGCTATAAACTTATTACCCCCCCCCCCCCCCCCCCCCCCCGCTCCCCCCCCCCCCCCCCCCCCCCTCCCCCCCCCACACACACACTTTTTTTTTCTTCTTCTTTTTTCACCTGAGAAGTCCATTAGGACTGAAGAACCTTTTCCCCGTTGACATTACGTGTTCCATCGTCGTGTGGTTCCGTTACTGGCACCGGTTTCATGGAAAAATGAAAATGCTGGAACTAGTGGAAGACTGGCTGTCAGACGATGCTGGGATTACGGTGACAGGTTGGCGCCGACTCCACGACTTCACACCGTTGTTTAAGTGCCGTCCTCTTCCACGCAACGTGATCTCTGAGGGCCACTAGGTGGGCGGCGGGTGGAAGGGGGCGGGGGTGGGGGGGGGGGGGGGGGTAGAGGGTTTGGGTGAGTGGGGTGAACGAAGAGAGGTCAGATCAGACGGCGACAAGGCAGTCTTACAAGAAAGAACTCGATTGTGTTCGGTCGTATACAGCTAAATAACTGGCTGTCAGGCATAAAACAGAAGTTAGTAAAAGTGAGAGTTAGATAACCGTTCTTAAACTGGTTAACTGTTTTGTTGCTCTTTTTGTTGTTGCTGGTGTTTTTCCTTTTGCTTTTTTCTGGGTGTTGTTTGGTGCTCGTTTGTTTGTTGTTGTTTGTTTCTTCTTCATTTTTTTATTTTTACTCTTTCCTTCGTCTTCGGGGCGGGGGTAGCTCAGTGGTTAGAGCGCCGGACTCGTGACTGAAAGGTCGCGGGTTCGAATCCCTGCAGGAGCGGCGGGAGAATTTTCTTCTTCAGGGTCGACTTTCTGTGCTGACTCTTATGGTGTTTCAGTGTTTACCTGAATAACGCTACAACAGCTATAAGAGCAGCATTACCCACTCCTACTAGCGTACGTGGGATTTTAGTGTTTACCTGGATAAGGCTACAGCAGCCACAGGACCAGCGCTACCCGGTCACAACAGTGGATGTGGACGTGGTGTTTTAAATTTAATGTTCACCTGGGTAAGTCTGCGGCAGCAACAAGACTAGCGTTACTCATTCACAATAAGGTACGTGGTGTTTTGGTGTTCACCCGGATAAAGCTACAACAGCCACAAGAAAACTGCTACTCAGTCCTGCCCCTGTACTCTCTGTCTGTCTCTGTCTGTCTGTCTGTCTGTGTCTGTGTCTCTTTCTCTGTGTCTCTCTGTCTCTGTCTGTCTCTGTCCCCCCCTCTCTCTCTCTCTCTCTTCTTTTCTATGGCGATGCGAATTCCGTTTATAGAAGGTGCAGTCTGCCATGTGTGTGTTTGAAAGTCGACAGCTTCCAGATCAAAAACTCTGCAAAACGTTTGTGGGTTTTGATCCTGCTTCTGAACGCTGGTGGACAACTTTTTTTTTCTCAGGCGTTTTGTTGTTGTTGTTGTTGTTGGTGGTGGTGGTGGTGGTTGCTTGTTTGCTCTGTGTGTGTGTGTGTGTGTGTGTGTGTGTGTGTGTGTGTGTGTGTGTGTGTGTGTGTGTGTTGAATAGTTTCAGCCCGTTTTTAGACGTCAAACATTTTTTCTTATTCCCCCCCCCCCAACCCCTTCTTCCACCCAACGTACAAGTCCTCCTTTTCTCTCCACCCGCTTGGTCTTCCACAGTTCCAGTGGCCGGTTTGCATGCTTGTGGGAAACCTGAAGGCACTAAAGGTGAGAGAGTGTGGAGAGACTGAGAAAGGTGTACTGTCGACCGGCAGAAACTTCCCCGACTCCCCCATCCCCCTTCCCCCGACCCCCGACCCCTCCATCGTATATAAAACAGAGCTACAATTGTTCTCGCACGCACTCACGCGGACCCCCGACCCCCCCTGCACACACACGGCTCCTATCAACAATCACCTGAGATTTCAGGTTACAGGTGGTTCCCTTTCCTCTGGCACCTCGCTGGCCCCAAGCCCCCATCCACTACACTGCAGCAAAGGTGTGCTGACTCAAAGAGATGGAGAGAGGTGGGGTGGAGGGGGGGGGGGGGGGGGGGGGGAGGGCACGACAAAGGGATGGCGGTTGCAGCGGAAGAATTGGAGACATTGTTCTTGTACCTAGGCGGACACACCCTGGCTGTTTTGCCGGGGGTTCACCTGAGCTTTGGTTGTGTTGATGTTGGGCGGGCAGGGGCCAGGAGATGGCTGCTGCAAGGTAGGGCTGAGTTGCTGGCTTATCATACACAGCCACAGAACCCGAGAGACCGGTGTCACTGTAGGCACTATGCAGTAGGGTGGAGATGGCTGCTGCAAGGTAGGGCTGAGTTGCTGGCTTATCATACATAGCCACAGAACCCGAGAGACCGGTGTCACTGTAGGCACTATGCAGTAGGGTGGAGAAGGCTGCAAGGTAAGGCTGAGTTGCTGGCTTATCATAGCCACAGAACCCGAGAGACCAATGTCACTATATGCATTATGCAGTTGAAAGATGGCTGTAAAGTAAGGCTGACATACTGGTTTATCATTAGCCACAGAACCCGAGAGACCAGTGTCACTATATGCACTATGCAGTAGGGAGGAGATGGCTGCAAGGTAGGGCTGAGTTACTGGCTTATCATTGCCACAGAACCCGAGAGACCAGTCTCACTATATGCACTATGCAGTAGGGAGGAGATGGCTGTGAGGTAAGGCTGACACGTTGGTTTATCACTAGCCACAGAACCCGAGAGACCAGTGTCACTATATGCACTATGCAGTAGGGAGGAGATGGCTGTAAGGTAAGGCTGACATGCTGGTTTATCACTAGCCACAGAACCCGAGAGACCAGTGTCACTATGCAGCGGGGGGTGGAGGGGGGGGGGGGGGGGGGGGGGGGCATGGCTGCAAGGTAGAGCTCAGATGTTGGCTTATCACTAGCCACAGAACCCTAAACAGATACCAATGTCACTATGCAGCTGGGAGAGATAGGTGCAAGGTAGGACTGAGCTGTTGGCTTATTACCAGCCACAGAACCCTAAACACAGACCAATGTCACTATGAAGCTGGGAGAGATAGGTGCAAGGTAGGACTGAGCTGTTGGCTTATTACTAGCCACAGAACCCTAAACAGATACCAATGTCACTATGCAGCTGGGAGAGATAGGTGCAAGGTAGGACTGAGCTGTTGGCTTATTACTAGTCACAGAACCCTAAACAGATACCAATGACACTATGCAGCTGGGAGAGATAGGTGCAAGGTAGGACTGAGCTGTTGGCTTATTACTAGCCACAGAACCCTAAACAGATACCAATGACACTATGCAGCTGGGAGAGATAGGTGCAAGGTAGGACTGAGCTGTTGGCTTATTACTAGCCACAGAACCTGACAGGCTAATGTCACTTGTGGAGGGTGGGGGGGCGGGGGGGGGGGGGGGGGGGGGGGGGCATGGCTGCAAGGTGGGGCTGAGTTGTTGACTTATCACTAGCTACAGAACCCCAGACAGAGACCAACGCCGCTATGCAGTGGAGGCAGATTCACAATTCAAGCACACTGTCATTTTTAGTACCAGTTCAGGCACACTGTTGTTACTTCGTTGGTATTCTTGTTCATATACGCATAATCATAGTATATACTGTGAGATGGTAGGTCATCCACCCGCACCCCTTCAAAAAGGAGGCAACAATGGCCTAAAACGAATTCACCTTCCGTATACATACATATATATTTCTCTGCCGTCCTCACGGTCCGTATTCGGCGGACGGGACGTTCATTTTGACCCAAGAGCGAACCAGCTTTTGCCCTCAAACATTTCGCTACGGCGACCCAGCGCCAAAACACCGTGTCCTGAAAACCTGAGGTCTGCTTGTTGTGACAAGGTGTCAGGTGAACTGTCAACAAGGTGTAGGTGGTGCCCAGGCGCAGCGTGGCGTTCCGCCGTCGCTGACAGCGCCACAGACGCGCAGGCGACAAAAGAGAGAAGAGCCGGCGTGCAGGTAACGGGGCAGACTGACAGGTAAAATGATAACAACGTAGGTGTCACAATAACATTTACAGCCCAACAATGACAGACACGGAACACAGACGCCTTGCATGACGAAAGAGCGACAGGTGTAAAATCCCATGTATTTTTTTAAATATTTTTTTGTATTGTTTTTTATGTTCCTGAAAAATGTCCACATGTCAATCCTTTTCTCTTCTTTTTTTTTTTTTTTTGGGGGGGGGGGGGGGGGTCTCTTATTTTTTCTTATTTTTTTCTCCCCCTCTTTTCCACCACAAATCTGAAACAAGGATGACTGCTAGCGCTCTAAAAACAAGATCCAGGCACACTGAGCTGATTTGTTATTTTGTTTTGAACAACCATATCTCATTTTTCACCGATTAATTGTTGGATAACCGTTGTTTTGTCGCTTGAAAAAAAAAAAAAGGAGGCTTATCCTGAAAATTCGCACGTTGTGTACTGTCATATCAAATAAGCGTTCTTTTTAACCTTTTGGATCTCGTCCATTTTAACCACACAGCGTCGTCTCAGGATGAAAGAAGATACCTGATTTTTAGATTTTTTTAAAAGTATCTGATGTCCAGTCAACCACCGCACAAGAGTCAGCTCAGGGAGAACTATATTCAACGAAAGAGAAGGAGAAGAAGAAGAAGAAGAAAACCCACACAAAACACACCAAACCCAACACACCCCCAACCCCACACACACACACACCCCCCGCATCCCCGCACGCACGCACGCACCACGAACACACACAATAGCAGCAAACCCCTCCCCCTCACCACCCCCAAACCACCACCCCACCACCCAACCACACCACCACGCCCCCCCCCCCTTTCCATTAAACAACCCTAACACACACACACACACACACACACACACACACAACAACAAAACGGATACCACCTCCAGTGACATTAAACAAGGCCAAGAAAACAAAGTTTGCACAAGCACCTCTGCCGTGATGACAATTTTCTAACCCATTTCACAAAACATCTAAAGAGCCATGGAAACGAAATACCACCGTCATGCCTCCAGAACCAGTGGTTTGGTGCGGCGGGGAAAAAAGAAAAAAGAAGCAACAATATTTTGGATAAATAAACGTCGGTGTGAGCTGGCATTCTTCAAATGCTCCCAGACGAACGTGATATTTGACAAAGTGATTAAAAGAAAACACAAGAGCCTTAAAAGTCAGTTCTTTTGCAAGCAAGATGACACCCCCACCCCACCTCCTCTCTCTCTCTCTCTCTCTCTCTCTCTCTCTCTCTCTCTCTCTCTCTCTCTCTCTCTCTCGGTTTCTCCGAAGCTGAAAATCCTCTCCCCATCCCAAAATGATCCTCTTTTATTCGACAAACCAGGACAGCCCCATAATAATCATCAACCTCCATTGACCAAAGCTAGCAAACCCGCAGCCTATCCAAAAGTACGTGATACACTCGGTCATTGATTTTTGTAGGGTTCTTTTCTGTGAGTGCTAAACAGAGAAGGGTAAAAAAAAAAAAGAAAAAAAAGGGGGGGGAGAGAGAGAGAAGGGGCTGCTGCACTAGACTGAAAGATGCAAACAAAGCCTTAGAGTTTTACGGCCACCCACCCTTCGGGAAAAGTGATGGCAGAGAGACATGGATCGGTTGCTGCTATGACTATGAGTTATAACTATATATGTATATTATATAAGTGCTGCGGCTACCCCTGATGATTCGCTCTCTGCGTGTTTGTACTTTCGTCTGTTCTTATTACTGTTCTTTTAGTTTTGTTTTGTTTTCATGAACCTGAGCCTGTCTGGTGGAACTGCACCTTATGGGATGAATAAAGTTTTACGGAACTGAATTGAAAAAGATAGGGAGAGGGAGGCACGAGGCAATGTGTGTCTCTTGCTTTACGATGCAGTGTATTGCTCTGCGTAAAGGAGGGGGGGGGGGGGGGGGGGGGGGGGGGTGTAAAATAAAAACAATACGCATTTTATGTCACTGAATTACGTTCCCGTGAGAAAAATATTGTTCCTCGTTTAACAAACTAAGCGAAAATAGCGTTCCCTGTGAACGAAACAATGTTCCTCGTTTAACCAACTAAGTGGCAGTTCTGTTCGAAACCGAAACTGAGACGCGGCACCCGTCTCTCAGTGTTACTCCCACGGGCTGTCCTCACCGAGTCACAGGCTATGGGGGGGGCAGGCAGCCTAGAGAGCTGTTTGTGCCACTTGACAACTAGACTAGGCCTGCCACATCTTCCATTTCGCACCGAGTCACAGGCTATGGGGGGGGCAGGGAGCCTGAGAGCTGTTTGTGCCACTTGACAACTAGACTAGGCCTGCCACATCTTCCATTTCGCACCGAGTCACAGGCTATGGGGGGGGGAGGCAGCCTGAGAGCTGTTTGTCACTTGACAACAGATTAGGCCTGCCACATCTTCCATTTCGCACCGAAAAACACAGGCTATGGGGGAGCACCCAAGAGCTGTTTGTTCACTTGACAACTAGACTAGGCCTGCCACATCTTCCATTTCGCACCCAGTCACAGGCTATGGGGGGGGGCAGCCTTGAGAGCTGTTTGTGCCACTTGACAACTAGACTAGGCCTGCCACATCTTCCATTTCGCACCGAGTCACAGGCTTGGGGGGGGGCAGCCTGAGAGCTGTTTGTGCCACTTGACAACTAGACTAGGCCTGCCACATCTTCCATTTCGCACCGAGTCACAGGCTATGGGGGGGGCAGGCAGCCTGAGAGCTGTTTGTGCCACTTGACAACTAGACTAGGCCTGCCACATCTTCCATT
>JABMCL010000448.1:85000-87500 GCA_018857735.1 Alviniconcha marisindica | reverse complement strand
CCGCCTCCCCAACCCCCATACCACCCCCAACCCCTTCTGTCAATCCGACTCCAAGAGAAGCAGCATCACTTGAGTGTTTTTGTTGTTTTTGTCTGTGTGGCGCCTTCGACTAATTGCCGGCAACGGTGTAAATTACAACGTCCAAGATTCGACGCCGGTGTACGTTTCGGTGGGACGGGCTCGGGGTGGACATTGTTGGGAGAAGTTAATTTCCTCGTCAGCACGCTTCATTACCGATTTAACATCAGGTCTGACAGCAGTCGCCACTTCCACGATCTCTGGTGCCGGAGTTGACGTGAATTAAGCCCGCGACGTCCGCAGCCTTGGGTTCCACACCAAATGCACGAACCCCATTTCTGTCCTCATCCGGTGCCAAGATAAAACAATTAACAAGCTTGAAGTGCATGGAGAATTTCAGTGAAATGTCCCCTTCTGATTCGTTAGAGAAAGAAAGAAAGAAAAAGAAGAAGAAAAAAAGAAAAAAAATCTGATTGGTTTCTACGGCCCAGTCACCTGCTAGGTCATATTATGGCGGAAAAAAAAAAAGTAACTGTGTTTTTTTTTTTGCGTTGTTGTTGTTGTTGTTGTTGTTGTTGTTGTTGTTGTTGTTGTTGTTGTTGTTGTTGTGTGTGTGTGTGTGTGTGTGTGTGTGTGTGTGTGTGTGTGTGTGTGTGTGTGTGTGTGTGTGTGTGTGTTTCTAAGGCACAGTCAACCCAGTAGGTCATATTGCGACAAAAAGAAGAAGAAAAAAAAGGCCCGGTCAACCCAGTAGGTCATATAACGGCGAAAACAAAGAAAGAATAACTTTTTTTAAAGGCCCAGTCAACCGAGTAGGTCATATAACGGCGAGAAGAAAGAAAGGAAGTAAGTGTTCTTAAGGCCCAGTCAACCTAGTACGTCATATAAAAGACAAAGAAAAATTAATCAATCTTAGTACGTTTTTCTGATTCCGAATTATAACCACAGAAGTTCTCAGGGCGACAGTAACATTTATTTCTACATCCGGAGTCTCTCGTTCCAGGTGAACAAATTCAAAACAGGATGCACTTCTCTCTCTCTCTCTCCCCTCTCTCTCTCTCTCTCACACACACACACACACACACACACACACACACACACACACACCCTCTCATTTCCTCTTTAAGCATTTATGAGTTCTTGCTCTTATTCAGGCAATGTCGCCCCCCCCCTCCCCCACACCTCCCCTATCCACAGCCCCTCTCCTTTCTATGTGTCCTGTCTTTATCTGCATGTCTCTCTCTGTCAGTCTATTTTATCCCACTACCCCCCACCCACACACACACCCCCTCCCCACAGCCCCTCTCCCTCTCTATGTGTCCTTCTGTCTTTATCTGCATGTCTCTCTCTGTCAGTCTATCCGTCTCATCCGCCCCCACACACACACACACTCCCCTACCCACAGCCCCTCTCCCTCTCTATGTGTCCTTCTGTGTTTATCTGCATGTCTCTCTCTGTCAGTCTATCCATTTCATCCACCCCTCTCTCCTCCCCTCCCCCCTCCCCTCCCCCACCTGTATCTCCCACTCTCGCTCTCCTTCTCTCATTCTTCCAAACACTGAACACCACACAACATAGTAAAAAAAGCTCAGCCAAAAGCAGATATGTATCGTACATCTCATTAAACGCCTTTTAACTGTTGCTTAAGTGTTGTTTTGTAGCTTGATAAAGGAGATTACCCCGAAATTTTGCATGTTGTGTCATTTTTGTCACAATAAATAGCGTTCTTTAAAAAAAAATCTTTTTATTTTATGTGTTTGGATGTCTCCACCCCCTTAGCCCTTTGTACTTCTCCCAAGTGTTATTCTTTTTCCTAAACAAAAACAAAATTAAATCAGTCATCTAACAGGTTAAAAAAACACACACACACACACACACACACACACACACACACACCAACAACAACAAAATTAATCTTAGTTCTATATCTCATTGTTTACCATCTAACTGTTGCTTAAGTGTCGTTTTTCGTAGCTTAAAAAAGGGGATGACCCCGAAAATTCGCGCGTCGTGTTTGGTCCTAATAAACCGCGTTCTTTTGAACCTTTTTATCCCACGTCTGAGGACATTAAGCACCACATCACCTGAACTCTTCATGTGTTTGGATCTCATCTGACAGGTTGTTGGCTGACAGGAGACAAGGTGTGCAAAGTAAGGCGAGGAGGCCTCCGGCAACGCATCCCTACGGCCACACGGGTGCCCCGGCGTAATAATACGAAGACGAAGAAATCGGGCCCCCTCCGCTGAGGAGTCTCTGGAAACCGACAGGACGCGCACACGTGTGCACGCACGTGCAACACGCACGCACCAACACGCCGGCTCCTCGCCCGACCAGCTTTGTTTGCCAGCGATGCCCGCAAGTGACGACACATACTCCTTTCAGAGACAGGTGAGAGTTAATTATAAAAACGGGGTGACGAGGAACCAACCTCCTGCCACTGCCCCGGGTTATGCAACGGGAAACCAAGACCCCGAAACGAAA
>JABMCL010000448.1:25000-67500 GCA_018857735.1 Alviniconcha marisindica | reverse complement strand
AAAGCGCAATTTTCTAACACGAGTCAAACTCACTGCGCTGTACAAACCACTTGACAAAAAACACATTTCAACTAACCTTAAGTATAGTACTCCACGATAAACATAATCGCCTAGCTAACAATATATATATATGTGTGTGTGTGTGTGTGTGTGTGTGTGTGTGTGTGTGTGTGTGTGTGTGTGTGTGTGTGAAAGAGAGAGAGAAAAGGTGGACGTCCGCAGGGTCTCTGTGGACGTAAAAGCTACACTGAAAAAGAAGGAAGAAGAAGAAGAAGAAGAAGAAACACTAAAGAGTAAGTAAGTAAACTGGTGTTTTACGCCCAGTCAACCAGTGCGGTTATTTCAGGGGGATAAACTCTGAAGAAGAAGAAGAAGAAGAAGAAGAAGAAGAAGAAGAAGAAGAAGAAGAAGAAGAAGAATGTTAGAAACAGAGCTCAGGAGCTGTGTCAGCGAAAGTCGAAGTGGAGGTCCTGGGCTCCCCGTCCTAACTGTCCGTACGGTCTCTGTGGACGTAAAGCAACATTGAACGAACAGCGCGGAGACAGACCAGGAGCTTGCGTGCGGGGGTGACATGTTCTGGAAACGGATTATGATCGAAGGTTTGAGCGTGCTGACTTTAGCGACCTTGCTTGCAAAGAGCTGTTTGCTGTTATTGTGTGGCATTATCGAATCCGTGGCTAAAGCCCCTCTCGCACACTCCTCGCAGCTCCGTCAGTGTCAGTGGCCGTTAAACCCATTCAACCAGCCATCTCCACGCGCCGACTACTGTTTGTCTCTGGAGAGGTACTGGCGGGGACCGAGTGCCCAGGAGGTCAGGATGGTTGGGATGGGGTGGGGTGAAAGGGCGGGGAGTGGGGGGACGGGGGGGACGGGAGGGGGGGTTGGGGGACAATACCTAACGCGCTGTGTCACCACTTCTACTTCTAGTCCGTGATAATAATTATAACAGCCCATCAGTTCGCCGGGCTGAGAGATTTCCATTTCCAGTGTCTGTCCCCTTCAACTTCATTCCTCACTACTGTCGTGCTGAGGTGACCCTATGCGGCTGGCGGGACGTTACTATCCACGAACTAACTAACCTCACTGCTACTTCATGCATCCTCCCTCTCTCTCTCTCTCTCTCTCTCTCTCTCTCTCTCTCTCTCTCTCTCAGATCTTTTTTTTTTCTTCTGCTTCCTCTTTCTTTTCAGTGTATCTAAATAAGTATGAGTGGCGGTTTTGTCCCCCGGTATCAAAAGTGTTCAAACTGACCCAAGGGAGCTCACTATCAGCGCACCTAAAAATCATAGTTATTCCTGTTTACAGTGTATTGACTCTGGATCTCAGGCATCAGTGGAGCTTTAACTCTTCTCTTCTTTTTTTCTCTCTCTCTCTTTTTTTCTTTTCTTTTTCTTTTTCTTCTTTTTTTCTTTTCTTTTTCTTTCTTTCTTTCTTTAAAATTGAAATCCAGATAGACTGAGAGGCAAACTGACAGACTGAGAGATGGCACTGGGCCGACCACCCTTTTGACCTAAATGGCCAATTATCCAGTTTGTCTGTGACCTTCGAACTATTCAGTCGCAAGATTCATCACCTCGTATGTCGTTTTAGGTGCCTGTGATAGTACACCTCTGTGTGTGTGTGTGTGTGTGTGTGTGTGTGTGTGTGTGTGTGTGTGTGTGTGTGTGTGTGTGTGTGTGTGTGTGTGTGTCGCGTGCGTACCTGTGTGTGAATTTTTCCCTTCAAATCTCACGACACTTTTTCACAGTCACCAATGTGCAATTGACCCTGATATAACCCTAATGGTTGACTGGGCGTAAAACACTAAGTTACTTACTTCTATGTGCAAACCTTGGCCAACCAAACTCTCCGCCTCCCATACTCTCACCTGTGGGTAGTAGAAGTAGTAATTGGATTTTAATGTCCTGTCAACCACACAGGGTCACCTCAGGACAGTCAAACTCAGGTCATAAGCAAAGTGGGACTCTGTGACATGACCAAGAGGACTGACGACACCAACGTAAATGGCTGCAATGAAAACTGACTTCAACGGAAAACGACTTCAACGAAAAACTTAATTCTGCATAAGGAAGTTTGTAGCCTAACTGAGTAGATAAACTCGTACTGAATCTGATTACACCCTCGAACACAGTCACAACTGCGTTCCCGGTAATTATTGTGAAAATTCCGGTATTATCACAACCGGAAATACACCTCACGCTTTTAGCCAGATGACTCCGTCCACTCAGACAAGCGGAATAATCAACGTACGTGTGTTCCAACTCGCAGGAGCTTTGTTGTTGTTGTTGTTTTGTTGTCGTGTGTGTGTGTGTGTGTGTGTGTGTGTGTGTGTGTGTGTGTGTGTGAGTGTGTGTGTGTGTGTGTGTGTGTGTGTGTGTGTGTGTGTGTGTGTGTGTGTGTGTGTGTGTGTGTTGTGTTTTACATTACAATGGTACTTTGACAGCTTTTCGGGTTTGGGCTTGTCCGAGGTCACAGGTGTGTTTGTACTCGGGTGCCGACAGGCGAGAGGTCAGTTCTGCCTCTCGTTCTCATCACAGACGTGACATTAAATAGTAAATTATTATTCTATGTCTGTGGTTCTCATCCGGTTTTACTGACTTTGAAGACAGCTCTGCGTCGCAGGCCGGATCTAGTAGGCAGGAAAAGAGGGAGTTCCTGAAGAGGCAGCGGTACACACTATTCTACATTTGTGCGATACACTCGCTGGTTGGGCCTCTCAGGGCCTTGTGTAAGTTTTTAGTATAGCTTTTTGTTTGAGACTGACAACGCACCCATGTTTTATTTATATATATATATATATTATATATATATATATATATATATATATATATAATATATATTCATCATTTGCCTGATCTCTGTAATAAACAGTGGTAAACTTAATCTCCATTCATACCAGTTTCACTTCCAATTCAAACCACACATGCAGCACACACCCCAACACACACCAAAACAAAAAAAAAAGTGACACAGCAACTATCCTTTACGTTAGCAAACCTCATTTGGTACTTTAAAAGGGAAAAGAGAAGAGAAGAAAGGAGGGGGGGGGTCGGAGCCACCACCACCATCTCCACCCCCCCCCCCCCCCTTTTGTTCCGGCCCTGCGTCAAACAAAAGTGTCTAACGAACAAACACCACGACTGACGGACCAACCAAAACACACGATCTTTCCCTCCCACAAGTACCCATTTCTGTGTTCGCCAGCACAATCGCCCTGATATAACCGTACTGGTTGACTGGATGTAAAACACCAACTTACTAAACTCGCCAGCACAAACGCCGTTTCTCTGCGGTGATTACAGAAGCAGCAAAAATAAAATAACACTAATAATAATAAATAATACCACACGAAGCTCACGTGCTCAACCGGATATTTCCCTGGCTTACTCAGGACACGAGAACGACAGAGACTCACAATGACGCAATACCGATAGGAAACTGGCTCGGCCATCTGCGCCAGGCGTTCCCCGAATGACAACCAAACACACTTACGTGGCCAGTGTCAGTCGTGGAGATTTCCGGCTAGTCAAAGACGTTGAAGAAATGGAAATATAAAAAAGAAGATGAAAAAAAATATATATATATAAAAAATGAAATTCTTTTTTAAAGGGGACATCCAAACACACTTACGTAGCCAGTGACGTTGAAGAAAAGAAAATATAAAAAAGAAGAAGATGGAAAAATTAAAAAAAAAATTTTAAAAAAAATTAAAGGGGGAAGGGTCGGGGTGGTGGAGAGGGTGGGGGGGAGAGAGCATTCCAAAATAAAGGTCGCTGGAAACCTACTACTACTCCTACAAAATACTAATGCCTATAATAAATCAATGAGACAGTAATATATTTTAAAACAGATTGTATTACTGTAAATGTATTAAAGAAAAGAAGTCAGTAGGTAACTTATTTCATGGTGAGCATTTCTCTATCTCCACATTCCTCCTTCTCACCCCCCCCCCCCCCCCTTGAAAATCAAGTGTTAGCCTATTCACCCCGTTACATAGTCACCATCTTGAGCATCTCATATAAGTTTTTTGTTTGACACTCCCAAAACTATCCTGTTATTGTCTGTTATACCAACAGACTTCCATTAGTAAAAATTGTTTAAACCAAGTTGAGTATTTCTGTTCTTCCCAAAAGACACAGGGCTATGAATTCAAAGCAAGGTGGTGGGGTGCAGTTTTTGTTGATGTTATTGTTGCTTTGTTTTTTAATCAGTGCCAGACATACCAAAATGAAATCAAATAAAAACTGATGATGAAAACATTAACCAACACACTAACTACCAAACAAACAAGTTGAACAATAAACAATACAAGCTAATAGAACAGATCAACAAGCTGTCATGTGTTCATATATATCTCATGATCAGGAGGCTGTGTGCAGTGAGTTCACTAATGCTCTCTCTCTCTCTCTCTCTCTGTCGCTCGCTCGCTCGCTCGCTCGCAGCAGCTGTTGCACAGAAAGTCAACATGAAAAGCTAGCTCTGATTGCTAATTTTTTTTAAAACCAACAAAAAACCAACAACAACATATTAATAAAATAATAGTGCATACTTAAGTTTAAAATAAAGTTCAACTTTTTTCTTTCTTTTTTTTTTCTAAATGTGATCATCTTGTCAGATTTATTCGGAATATATTCAGACTGCAGTGGGACATGGGGTAGTTTGTTTTTTGTTGTTGTTGTTTTTTAAAGGAAGAAAAAAAAAAAAAAAAAAAAAAGAGGCTTTGCCTAAAATGGATGAACCAATTTAGCCAAGATGAAGAACAAGAGCAAAAATGAAATAAGCCCAAATTAAATCCATGGATGATATGAAGGGGAAGAAAAATGAAGAAGGATGAGAATGGGGAGGGGGGGATGAGAAGGGTGGAGGGGGTAGAGGTGGTGATAATGGCAATAATAATGGCAATGGTCACTGTCATGAAAATTAAAGTTTGTTTAATTATTTTTTTTATGTCAGTATACTGTCACTCCAAGTGCTTTGTTACAGTTACAGATCTTCCTGTTCTGTAACTGTAACAAAGAACGTCTGGGAACGACCGAATAAATTAGTCTGGTTCAGGAAGTGCTTGGCACAAAGAGAGACCAGACTGAGCTGGAAAATGGCACAACTTGTGCATGCATGCGTGTCGTAGTTGTGGCCGGTTATCTCCGCAGCCCAGCCTCGGCTAAAACCTACGGAGACAGAACCAGTGATGCCCTCTCTCTCCACAGCCTATACTGCCACACATAGCCCCACACCACCACGTCACGTTTGCACCGTCATCATCAACATAAACTATGATAATCACCTCCTTTGTCAGGGCCTGTAGTTCTACACAACACGCACTCAGACACACACACCGAGGACCACACCAAACACACACAGTCACCCCCACCGTCATTTCTAAACTACAGTCTCCCACCTCACCCCCCCCCCCCCCCCCCCCCCCCCCCCCCCCCCCCCCCCCCCCCCCCCCCCCCCCCCCCCCCCCCCCCCCCCCCCCCCCCCTCCACCCCATCTTCCCCTGTCATGTTCACTCTCCTCCCAAGGCGACCCCATCCCCCATTCTCCCCAACACACAATCACATCTCAGCACGGACACACACACACAGCTCCCATTCCAGAAGCCGGAGACTGAGCAGGCCCACAGAAGACAATTACAGAAGCACCTAAATCCTGCAAGTATCACAGACACACACTTGGCATCAGAGAGATTCTAGCCAATCAGAGCCCAGCAACGATTGACCTTAAGCTGGAGAGGTGTGCTGACCCCCCACATGATCAGTATTGATGACATCACACATAAATTTGCAGGTTCCCTGTAGTCTGGAACCGGCTCTTTCTGTACCTACCTACTGCTTGCCTTTTTTCTCGGTTTCTGCAGCAAAAATGCCAAATGCATAAAATGCGTGCACTGATGTGCACCTCTAAAATTAATATCCTATGTCATTCCAAGCAGCTGTTTTGATGTACACCTTTGCTGCACTATAACACATAAATAGGGGTAAGTGGACAGCTGAACCTGTGGGCAGCTGCACACTCTTTACTGGTGCATTTATTTTTCAAACCCGTGTTTTAATGTTCACGTCAGCTGTTCAATAAACAGATGGAAAAAATCAAGAACACCTGAGAAAAGTCAAATATATATTTAATGAAAGGTAGATGCGGATTTAAAAAAAAAAAATGGGGGGTGTAGGAGTGGGCGAGGAGGGGGGGGGGGGGGCCTTTAGACGCTGCAACTGAGATGTTAAAACAGGTGCCTATGTAGGACAGCCATGAAACGTCTCCATAATAATCCACACGTGCATGCGCGGCCCAACAAACCCCACAATAAAACAGCCCTAGCCTACACGCTTATTTTCACACGTCCCAGGCCTCTCAGCCCATCAAACCGCTCGCACGGGCACGCCAAGTGTGTTTTGGCCATATGGTTTTCTTCAAAGCAAACCGCATCGACACTGAGACGCTGACAACGTCTCAAATGCTCGCAGAAATAAGGTCGGTGACATTGGTCGGTCGGTCGGTCCACAGAGAAACATCGTGCACGCAAGCAGACGAAACTCGAAACGTAAACGGTCGGGCTCATTATTATGTAGAGGGGGTCACATAGGTGGGAGAATTACAACTGCATGGAAATGTAAGTTCCGGAAAGAACTGTGTCGAGGAATTTTTTGTCAAATTGATGGAGCTCAAACGCAGCTTGGCAAGTTTAGGTCACACCCTCTCTTTGGCCTTTCGCATTAGCATGCTCTGCATCCCTGCTTGACACTGATCCAGCCACAACGGTCGCCGAGTCAAACGTCATCCGCCATCAACACATAATTCACTTCCCCCTGAGACAGATAGATCTGCCAGTGATCTACATCCTACACCTGCATCCCATTTCAACAAAACAACCCCCCAAAATATCAGTCTAAACAACAAACACACATCGAGGACTTTATTGACGAGCAGCCACCGTCGCCAGCGCCGGCTGCAGCGGCAGAGAAGACCGCAAAGGACCGACACAACAGCATCACACGCCCCGAGGACCCAACCGTCGGAGCCATATTTAGATCAGCTCACCTTGGCTCACCTAACCCCAAAAGTCTTACCCCAACACATTCAAAACATAAATCATGTCTAATGCTTATCTAAACGACACAGTTTTGACGATCATCACACCCGATTAGCCAAAGCGATGCGAAAGGACGCCGTCGTCTGCTACGAGGTGGTGGCAGGTAGCCAGAGGTAACAGTCGGATAAGAAACGAGACGCGTCATCACACAAAATACACAGATTTCTGACAGAACGTGCACACAACTGTGCAACACATCATCACACCAAACACTTTTAAGCATAAAAAACTGCCACCTACCGTTCTTTCGTCGAGGATTCCGCTGTTTTCGTCGCCCGCACCTGCCCTCTACCTCTGCCATGTTTTCATTTCATTTGAGAAGTGCGACTGCGGTCCTCGATAAATGCGCATGTACCGTTAGTCGCAGTGACAGCTTCCGGTCACGGACACTTTCACATTCGCAGGGAAGGTTAGATTCGTTTCCGTCCTTACCGGGCAATCAGTAATCAAATTAGTGACAGGTCACTGGCAGTTGACAAGCGGGCGGCATTGTTTTTAGCTGCTGAGGTGTAGTCGTGAATAGATTGGGCCGTGGCTGCGGCGCTTGAGCACGAGTGATGGGGTCGGTGGTGGAGCTATGCCGTGCACAGCGCCGCTGGTCGAGTGACACATCTAACGTGCCTGCCAGGTGCCCCATTTGCAGTTACGCGATTCCACCGCCACTCATGCTCTGCCTTGTAAACCAAATCTGGAAGCCGGCATCGAATATCCCGTGCAGGGACCCCGCCGCCAAGTGGTTACCTTTTTTCTTTCTTTTTTTCTCTCCCTCTCTCGTGTAGCGTGAGAGGATAGATTTGGAACCTACCTAAACGTTATTGTTTACGTCGTCTGCACGCCTTGTCGCATGCGCACTTTGGGTGCTTCCACGTAGCACGGTGGGGAGCAGAGACAGAGACAGACCCCTGGGGAGGTGCGCGGGGGTCGGGGTGGGGGGGGGGGGGGTAAGGGTGGAGGGGACCGTGACTAAAAGAACGTGTTTTTAGCACCAGAGGGGAAAGGGGTGGGGTCAACTGCACTTTGATTTTTGGACTTTGTGCTGGTACCGGCCAGTTTCAGTCTACAGAGCTCTCATGGCTGCTTGCTTTACCTGATTCTCTCTCTCTCTCTCTCTCTCCTCTCTCTCTCTCTCTCTCTCTCTCTCTCTCTCTCTCTCTCTGTAAATATATTCACGATAAATTAGCTGGACGTCCTCGGTCGATCAAGAAGCAAAACCGACCTCACAGAATTGCGGGAATCAGGAAGAGGCTGGGGATAGGAGGAATTGGAGGGGGGGGGGGGGGGGGGGGGCGGGCTGAAGGTGGATTCCCAGGAACCGATCACAACGGGGCCCAGCCACAGCAACGGGATGGTCCCAGTCGCGGATCATAAAAAAAATAAAAAAATATTGGCAGATGAGGCGGCGAGGGGGTGGGGGATGAAAAGGGGGAGGGGTCTAAAGGGGTCGCTGCCGAAACGTGTCCTTCTCGGTGTGCTCGTGCTTGCGCGTGCTCGGCGCGCGCGCGACCAGCACGGTTTGTGCACAGTAGCATGACGATCGAGATAGCACTGAGCTGTCCGCGTCGCGGGTTCGCTCGATTCGTAAGACGTCTTGAGCGACAACGGTCGAGGACCCGTTACTGAGGTTTGGCACTCTAATTTGAATATCGGCATTCATTCGTGCAGTCAGTCCAGTCAGTCAGTCAGTCAGTCAGTCAGTCAGTCAGTATTTATTATTATTATTATTATTATTATTATTATTATTATTATTTCTTCCTTTCCGCAGTAAGTTTTTTCCTGTCTTTCCGCTGTTCATTTCTTCGTGTGTGTGTGTGTGTGTGTGTGTGTGTGTGTGTGTGTGTGTGTGTGTGTGTGTGTGTGTGTGTGTGTGTGTGTGTGTGTGTGTGTGTGTGTGTGTGTGTGTGTGTGTGTGTGTGTGTGTGTGTGTGTGTGTGTGTGTGTGTGTGTGTGTGTTTGCTGTACCCATCTTTTTTCTTTTCTTTTCCTCAATTGTTTTTAATAAATTTATTATCTTCCTTTCTCTGGTTTCTTGTTTCTGTTTCTTGTGTGTTTTGGAAATGCGTGTGATTTTGTTGTTGTTTGTTTCTCTTTGTTGTATGCATTTGCAAGTTTTTGTTGTTGTTGTTGTTGTTGTTTGTTTGTTTTTTGTTTATTGCCGTGTGAAACAACCATTGTGAAATTTGTCAGATGTTCTTTCATTGATGTTTCATGTACCCTCATTGGGGTTTCTGAAATAAATTCCTTGACCTTGACTTGACTGGCTTATATGAAACAAAATGAGACCAAGAGTGGATTCTGTTGTGTCTAGAATCGACACACGTAGGTTATCCTTCCTACCACTTCACACACTTTGTCATTTTGAGCGTCTTGTATAAGATTACTTGTCTGACGCTCCCCAAACTATTCTGTTATTGTCTGTTGGTATACTTTCAATGATAAAATTGATTAAACCAGAAAATGGAGTGAATTGGCGATCGACAGACGTCACATGAACACAACAACAAAGACCCGAATCGCCTCTCAAAGGATGTTCTTTGGGTGGAGTTTATGCTGCTTGTAGCTTACCAGCATGCCAGGTGATAGTTACTGCAGGCGGCATGGGTCTCTCTCTTTTTGTTGTTGTTTGTTTTTGTGTTTGTTTGTTTGTTTGTTTTTGTTTTGTACATTTCTTGATTGGTTTGTTTGTTTGTCAGTCCTTGTGTTCATTGTTTCTCGGAGAATGGGTGAATGGGGTGGGTTGTTGTTGTAAAATAAAAATAACAACGACAACAACAAAAACAGGTTGACATTTCTTGATTGGTTTGTTTGTTTGTCAGTCCTTGTGTTCATTGTTTCTCGGAGAATGGGTGAATGGGGTGGGTTGTTGTTGTAAAATAAAAATAACAACGACAACAACAAAAACAGGATGACACACTCGTGACGTGGTCCTGATACGCCCCTTTCCTCATCTTTCCCAAAATTCGGCGACGTCCCGAATCACCCGTTCCCATTTCGCCCTTTGCCCGTTTCACCCCGCGTCAAATCGCCCCCTGCCACACCGCCCCGATCGTAACATTGAGTTCCTCTTCCGCCCTTTATTCCCATCTCATCTCACGTCAAATCGCCCCCTGCCACACCGCCCCGATCGTAACATTGAGTTCCTATTCCACCCTTTATTCCCATCTCATCTCACGTCAAATCGCCCCCTGCCACACCGCCCCGATCGTAACATTGAGTTCCTATTCCGCCCTTTATTCCCATCTCATCTCACGTCAAATCGCCCCCTGCCACACCGCCCCGATCGTAACATTGAGTCCCATTTCATCCTTTGCCCATCTCACCCCACGCCAATCCATGCCAATTTTCCACGATGTCCCATTGTCCCATTGTGCACTGAGTCCCATCTCACCCCATGCCAATCCATGCCAATTTGTCCCAATGTCCCAATGTCCCATTGTCCCATTTTACCCTTTGCCCATCTCACCCCAAGCCAGTGCATGCCAATTTGCCACGATGTCCCATTGTCCCATTGTGCACTGAGTCCCATTTCACCCCACGCCAGTCTATGCCAATTTTCCACGATGTCCCATTGTGCCTTTTGCCCATCTCACCCCACGCCAGTCCATGCCAATTTTCCACGATGTCCCATTGTCCCATTGCGCACTGAGTCCCATTTCGCACCATTCTAATCCGCCCCGAATGGTAGCACTGAATGGCATTTCACCCCATACCAATTCACCCTGAGTGGCATGTCGTCCCGATGTTAGCATTGGGTGCATATTCGCCCCAGTGGTAGCTGTGAGTGCCAGTTTGCCCCAATGGTAACACTGTGTGGCATTTCCTCGCGATTGTACCAGAGCGAAAATTCGCCTCGATCACAGCATTGAATACCAATTCGCCCCGATGGTAACACTGAGTGGCATTTCCTCGCGATTGTACCAGAGTGAAAATTCGCCCCATCACAGCATTGAATGCCAATTCGCCCCGATGGTACAATGAGTGGCATTTCGCTCAGAGTCGTCAATCGTCACCCAATTCAGAGACAGGCTGCACTTTGAACATTACCTGTAATCATAAATATAATATAATTATTATAAACTGCATATTAAAAAGAATCACCATCATCATGAGAGTTGTGATGGTCCGTGTATTCGGACGATCGGCCTCCGAGGAATGCACATTTCCATCGTTTCTTTTTCTTATTCGAGCACATGAGTTCAGAAGCGGTATCCACCAACAAAACCACACTTTAGCCTCCACGCTGCACGGGCAGAAGTTGAAAATCAAGGTGCTTTTTGTGATTAGTGACCGCAACTCAGTACATCGGCAATAACTCGCTGGGTATTTTGCGATGACGACAGTGAGCAAAACTATCCCATCTGTAACAGTCTGAAACAGAACGAGTCTCAGCGGAGCGCCTGTGCAGAATCAACAAGCAAGGGAGATAACTGGCGCTCGAAAGACGTCAAACACACACACACACACACACACACACACACACACACACACACACACACACACACACACACACACACACACACACACACACACACACACACATCAGGTCTTTGATGTTGTGCTTTTTTTTTGTTGAGTTTTTTTGTCTGTTTTGCATTTATTTATTTATTTATATTTTTATGTTATAACTGGAAAACAATTAGGTTAAAAAAATGGTTTATCATCGAATTCTTTTTGTTGGTTTTATTTCTTAGTTTTGAAGTCCACATTTTTGTTAAAATCTCTCTCTCTCTCTCTCTCTCTCTCTCTCTCTCTCTCTCTCTCTCTCTCTCTCTCTCACTCATTATTCAAGTTATTCTATTTAATTTCCTTTAATTTCGTGCTTTTGTGTTTGTACTAAGGTCACACCAAAATGCACAATAAAATTATTATGTAAAATTATGCACACAAACATTTTATACAGTAAATCCACGTTCCTCCCTTTTTTTTTTTTTTTCCTTTCTAACCATCCAAATAATGGACAGATGGACCGGTTAGAAACAAAAGAATTTTACGACGATGGCACAGTGCACCAATGCGACAGTTGGTAGCCTCCCTTTGAAGGTAAGGGAAGTAACCGACGCTGGCGGACCTCACGCAGGGACCTCCCCCACAATGACGCTGCTCCGCCTAGTTCGCACCAGTTGGAAATAATCACCGAGCCCCTACACTGACCACTGCAGTGCCGTTATCAAGGTTAGAGTTACAATTGCAAGGGGAGGGGGCCGGAAGGGGGCTGGGGGAGAGGAGGGGGGAGGGAATGAAGCAAACGTGTGACGGTGTGTGTGTGTGTGTGTGTGCGGGAGAAGGGAGAAGGAGGGGGGGTTATTACGTAAATGTCAATGAATTTGTAGCATCTGTGTGAATGGTGTGTATAGATCAGTGCTTGCGTCAGTGCGTGCGTGCGTGCGTGCGTGCGTGTGTGTGTGTGTGTGTGTGTGTGTGTGTGTGTGTGTGTGTGTGTGGAGGGGGATGCGTGCGTGTGTGTATATGAAAGTGTGCGTGCGTGCGTATGTGTGTGTATGTCAATGTGTGCGTGTGCCGGAATACTGGGAGAGGAGTTTTTAATTTAACCGAGGTAACAGATCAAACGTTAGCGAGCAAGTTTACAGAAAATGCAAATATTCTCACTTACTTTGGACAAGATCTCAGCTACATCTATCAAAGGTCGATGCAAAACAATGCCAGACAGCTTTCTGTTTGGGTTTGTGAGAAAGACACACTACAAAATTAACAGTCAGTAAACATGGTGCGTAACGTCCACAGAAACCACAAGGCTTATTAGGGACGGGGAGAAGGGGGGAAAGGGGGTATGGAGGTGGGGTAAGAGGGAGATTATATACCTATCGCTACACTGTCACCACCAGAATGACTCCTGCATTAAGATGGGCAGCGATGAGAGCCATTTTTTAAAGTTTCAGTAGGAAGTGATGGACAAAGTCACAAGACGGTGTCCACAAACCACAACCTTTTTGAAGAAAAAGGAGAGCCGAAGCGGTATCGAACCGAGGTCCTTCCGCTTACCAGCCGAACGCCTTACCGCTAGGCCAAACCGGCTCACCACAAAAGAAACAAAGACCTAAATGACCTATATACGGTTACCCTCACCTGGCATGCGAGTAAGTAAAAGGTGCACAACCTCCACCAAATGCTGTTGATTTTGACACAGGCCTCATTCTGTTTTAGACTATTACATCCATTTTAACCCTTGTGCTGCCCTCGTGACATCATAATTATGACGTCCTTGATGAGGCGTTTTCTATTTGTCTTCGAGACAGAATAGAACAGCTCTAGAGAAACGTACTCATCTATACGATGACACATAAAATAAAAACAACAATCAAAAACACCAGCAGTTGTTCACTCATTCCTTGTCTACGAGACATCACCGGACGTCCTGCTCGAAATCTGTGAGCTGGTTTGGTCTAGCGGTAAGGCGTTAGGCTGGTAAGCGGAAGGACCTCGGTTCGATACCGCTTCGGCTCTCCTTTCTCTTCAGAAAGGTTGTGGTTTGTGGACACTGTCCTGTGACTTTGTCCATCACTTCCTACTGAAACATTAAGATGGCTCTCATCGCTGCCCATCTTAATGCGCGTATCATTCTGGTGGTGACAGTGTAGCGATAGGTATATAATCTCCCTCTGCCCCCCCTCCCCCCCTCCATATCCCCTCCCCCCTCCCCCCCTTCTCCCCGTCCCCAATAAGCCTTGTGGTTTCTGTGGGCGTTAAGCACCATGTTTACTTATGTCCTGCTCGAAATTGAACTTTTCTTGCACACTGTAGAGAAGCAAAGCTGAAAGAAGGTCGGCTGAATCCCTCTGCCAGACTCTTCTTTGAAGGAAGTGCATCGGCAACAGAAATTCTTTGGCAGGAAAAGGGTTAAAGATGTTCCACAAAGAGCAGGTAGGCGTGAGCATGTATTATGTGGTCCACAGATCGGTCAGCTAATCGTCCCTAATAAACCACCTCGCTTCTGTGGACGTAAAGCAAAATGGTCCGTCCGCCCTCAATCACCTACAGAATATAAAGGAATATTTTTCAAGCAATTTAGTTTACCAGACAGTAATGTGATGTAAAAGAGTATTAACATACAGGAATATTTTCAAGCAATTTAGTTTACCAGACTGTAATGTGATGTAAAAGAGTATTAACATACAGGAATATTTTCAAGCAATTTAGTTTACCAGACTGTAATGTGATGTAAAAGAGTATTAACATACAGGAATATTTTTCAAGCAATTTAGTTTACCAGACTGTAATGTGATGTAAAAGAGTATTAACATACAGGAATATATTTCAAGCAATTTAGTTTACCAGACTGTAATGTGATGTAAAAGAGTATTAACATACAGGAATATTTTTCAAGCAATTTAGTTTACCAGACTGTAATGTGATGTAAAAGAGTATTAACATACAGGAATATTTTCAAGCAATTTAGTTTACCAGACTGTAATGTGATGTAAAAGAGTATTAACATACAGGAATATTTTCAAGCAATTTAGTTTACCAGACTGTAATGTGATGTAAAAGAGTATTAACATACAGGAATATTTTCAAGCAATTTAGTTTACCAGACTGTAATGTGATGTAAAAGAGTATTAACATACAGGAATATTTTCAAGCAATTTAGTTTACCAGACTGTAATGTGATGTAAAAGAGTATTAACATACAGGAATATTTTCAAGCAATTTAGTTTACCAGACTGTAATGTGATGTAAAAGAGTATTAACATACAGGAATATTTTTCAAGCAATTTAGTTTACCAGACTGTAATGTGATGTAAAAGAGTATTAACATACAGGAATATTTTTCAAGCAATTTAGTTTACCAGACTGTAATGTGATGTAAAAGAGTATTAACATACAGGAATATTTTCAAGCAATTTAGTTTACCAGACTGTAATGTGATGTAAAAGAGTATTAACATACAGGAATATTTTCAAGCAATTTAGTTTACCAGACTGTAATGTGATGTAAAAGAGTATTAACATACAGGAATATTTTCAAGCAATTTAGTTTACCAGACTGTAATGTGATGTAAAAGAGTATTAACATACAGGAATATTTTCAAGCAATTTAGTTTACCAGACTGTAATGTGATGTAAAAGAGTATTAACATACAGGAATATTTTTCAAGCAATTTAGTTTACCAGACTGTAATGTGATGTAAAAGAGTATTAACATACAGGAATATTTTTCAAGCAATTTAGTTTACCAGACTGTAAGTGATGTAAAAGAGTATTAACATACAGGAATATTTTTCAAGCAATTTAGTTTACCAGATTGTAATGTGATGTAAAAGAGTATAAACATACAGGAATATTTTCAAGCAATTTAGTTTACCAGACTTGTAATGTGATGTAAAAGAGTATTAACATACAGGAATATTTTCAAGCAATTTAGTTTACCAGACTGTAATGTGATGTAAAAGAGTATTAACATACAGGAATATTTTTCAAGCAATTTAGTTTACCAGATTTTTAATGTGATGTAAAAGAGTATAAACATACAGGAATATATTTCAAGCAATTTAGTTTACCAGATTGTAATGTGATGTAAAAGAGTATAACATACAGGAATATTTTCAAGCAATTTAGTTTACCAGACTTTGTAATGTGATGTAAAAGAGTATTAACATACAGGAATATTTTCAAGCAATTTAGTTTACCAGACTGTAATGTGATGTAAAAGAGTATTAACATACAGGAATATTTTCAAGCAATTTAGTTTACCAGACTGTAATGTGATGTAAAAGAGTATTAACATACAGGAATATTTTTTAAGCAATTTAGTTTACCAGACTGTAATGTGATGTAAAAGAGTATTAACATACAGGAATATTTTCAAGCGATATAGTTTACAAGTTTTAGTTTTTTTGTAACGTAATGTAAAAGAGTATTAAAATAAAGGAATATTTGTAATCTATTTAGCTTACGAGATTCTAATGTAATGTAATAACATTTGTCCCTAATGTGTCAGCCTGACTTCTGGTGAAATTATGTCCTGCATCATCATCATTAATGTAATAAAATGAAGAAATATTTTCAAGCAATTTACTTTACGAGAGTTTTACTTTTGCTCAACGTAATGTAAAAGAGTATTAAAATAAAGGAATTTTTCAGTCAGTTTAGTTTACGAGATCCTAATGCAATGTAACCGAGTTTCAAAATAAAGGAATATTTTCAAGCGATTTAGTTTATGAGAGTTTTAGATTTTGTAATGTCATGTCAAAGAGTATCAAAATAAACGAAAATGTTCAAGCAATTTAGTTTACGAGATTATAGTATAATGTAAAAGATAACTAAAATATCTTCAAGCAGTTTAAATTACAAGAGTTTTAGTTTTTGTAATGTAATGTAAAAGTATGAGGAATATTTTCAAGCAATTTAGTTTACGAGATTGTACTGTAGTTTAAAAGAGTATTAAAATAAAGGAATATTTTGAAGCAATTTAATTTACGAGATGTAATGTAAAAAAAGAGTACTTATAAAGTGCTTACAGCTAACGTGGGCCCAGCGTAAAATACAAAAACGTTAGGGTCAGCGAAAATATACAGGCCAAGAGAGAGAAAAGAAATCCTGCTAATTATATAAACCAATATATTACAACACTTCATTCAATGTTTTCTAATCACTTCCATTCAATGGAATGTCCTTTTTCTGTGAGTGTTATAGTAAACAGATTAACTTTTCATAATCACAATTTACGCCACAAAAATTGACCCAAGCTGATCAACTGTATGTTCAACGAAATGGCGATTTTATTTTATATATTTTTAATAAAACTAACTTTTCCTGGCATTTTGCTTGCTCTACGCTGTCGTGTGTTTGTGCGTGCGTGCGTGGGGGGATGGGGGGGGGGGGCGGGTGTGTGTGTGTGTGTGTGTGTGTTTGTGTGTGTATGAAAATGCAAAGCCTGATATATATAAAAAATATATATATAAGTAAGCCAATAGTAACTCCTATATTTGTGTGTATTTAATACAGGCCAAAGTTGCAATTATTTGTTTTCTTTCTCGCATTTCTCTTCTTCTTTCTCTCTCTCTCTCTCTCTCTCTCTCTCTCTCTCTCTCTCTCTCTCTCTCTCTCTCTCTCTCTCTCTCTCTCTCTCTCTCTCTCTCTCCCCCGACCCCCTTCTTTTCTCTCACATTTTTCTGCTTACTTTTTTCTCTCTTTCTTTCCCCCCCCCCCCCTATTTCTTTTGTTACTTCCTGGATTTACAAAAAGTATGTGGTCTCATCAGCACTGCCATTCTGTCACCTTCTTGTTACAAGTAGCTTTTCTGCTGTGTCTTTTCAGTGTCTCAGGAAAGGGCACTGAACACAGCAGTTTCTCCCCAAAGACTATAATTACAGTGCACAGAGAGAGCAGGTGCTTCTCCAAGAGTGGCGACAGAACATATATATATTCCTCAGGCTTTTCTTGCTCGTCTCTTGTGCTCTATGAGAAGAACTGAGGTGCCTGACTCGTGTTCATCAGTGACAATGGAGGCTGCATGCAAGACACTGACTTGGTGAAATTTGGTTTTGGGTATAATCGGATGGGGGCCTTGGTCTTCCCAGTGTAACATTTGATTTCGTGTTCCGTTTATGAATTCGATCGAATAATAACTGAACTTTTTCTTTTTTTATGACTCCAAAAATATAAAACGGTTAAAAAGAATGCTAATTTAATAAGGCATTGCAGAACATATGGGATTTTCGGGGTAAGCCCATTTTTTTAAATGCAAAACGTGCGGATTTTTGGGGTAAACCCATTTTTCAAAGCCACAAAACAACGGTTAAACGTTGAAACATGAAAAAGGGCTTACGGCCCCGGAAATTCGCACACGTTTCGTGTTGTCTTATTAAAATGGCATTCTTTATAACCGTTTATGTGTTGTGATCTTATTTTAGAACGCTAGCAGTAATATGTTTATAAGTAATGATTGTGCACTTAATCGATCTCAGAAACGATGTTACACTGCGTTTTACTCCGTTTTATTTTGTTTGTATACTTTTACCTTTTGGTACATTAAATTGTCTAATTGCCCTTTCTTTTCTTTTCTTTTTTTTTTTTTTTTTTTTTTTTTTTGTGTGTGTGTGTGTGTGTGTGTGTGTGTGTGTGTGTGTGTGTGTGTGTGTGTGTGTGTGTGTGTGTGTGTGTGTGGGGATTCGATTGATCCAAAAGGCAAATTTTCTGTTTATGCATTTGTTAAGAACAATAAAATTTTGTATTTATATTTGAAGCGGTCGTCATTGCTTCAGACGTGTGTGTGTGTGTGTGTGTGTGTGTGTGTGTGTGTGTGTGTGTGTGTGTGTGTGTGTGTGTGTGTGTGTGTGTGTGTGTGTGTGTGTGTGTGTGTGTGTGTGTGTGTGTGTGTGTGTGTGTGTGTGTGTGTGTGTTAGTGTGTGTGCGTGCGTGCGTGTATTTATAATTTGAAGCGGTGTCATTGCTTCAGATGTGTGTGTTGTGTGTGTGTGTGTGTGTGTGTGTGTGTGTGTGTGTGTGTGTGTGTGTGTGTTGTGTGTGTGTGTGTGTGTGTGTGTTAGCGTGCGTGCGTGCGCGCGCGCAGCTTTCTTTGCCTGCTCATGCAGTTATTTATTTATTTATTTCAATCGCTCAGTACATAACGTACACACACCCAGCTAGTCACGCAAGAAACAAACGCCGAGCGACCAGACAAACGACCAGTCAAGCGACCAGCCCCCCCCCCCCCCCCACACCCCCACACCCACCCCAAACAACGCTCGATTGTGACAACCCACGTGGAGTAAGGACACTGAGCCCGCTCGCTAACACGATCTGCAAAACCAACTCTCGCAGGCACAGTGCCTTGCGACTGAAGCAAGCAGACCTGCCCAGCGCTAAGCGAAGACGGGGCGGCCCGATAATAAAGACGATTAAGACGATGGAAGGTTGCATCCGGATCAATACGGCTGGGGTACAGATGGGGGACCGCGTGTCCGACTGACAAAGGGGTGGTGTTGATGAAGGAGGCAACGATGAGGGACAAGATGGGCCCAGCGATGATTCACCCTTCCCTCCTCACTGGCTACCGCTACCCGCTGAAGCTCGTCGGTCTGTGTGCCTGCCTCTTCGTGTTTCTCTCTCTCTCTCTCTCTCTCTCTCTCTCTCTCTCTCTCTCTCTCTCTCTCTCTCTCCTCTCTCTCTCTCTCTCTGTCTCTTTTTCCCTTTCTCTTCTTCTCTTCTTCTCTCTCTCTCTTCTTCTCTTTCTCCCAGTCTCTGTCTGTTTTGTCTGTCTGTCTGTTCCTGTCTGTCTGTCTGTCTGTCTGTCTGTCTGTCTGTCTGTCTGTCTGTCTTCTTCTTCTCTCTCTCTCTCTCTCTCTCTCTCTCTCTCTCTCTCCCCTCTCAATGCTAGTGTCACTACACTAGGGGGAAGTGGGTGGGTGGTAATGGGTGGGGCGGGGGGTGGGGTGCGGGGGGGGGGAGGTGGAATGGCAATGGGCGGGGTGTGCGTTTTAGTCTTTTAGACATTCGAGAGGGGGTGGGAGAGACGAGGAGAAAACAGAGATAAAAATACAGGGAAAAAATATATATATATATATAATATATATATATAATATATTATATGAGAGAGAGGAGAAAGAAGAGAAGAAGAGAAAGAAGAAGAGAGAGAGACAGACAGACAGACAGACAGACAGACAGACAGACAGAGACAGAGACAAAAGACCAGAGAAGAGACAGAGAAGAACAGAGAGAACAGAGAAGAGACACACAATGACACACAGACACACACAGAGAGAAACGAGAGTGAGACATACAGAGAGAAAGGGGAGACACACGCACGAGACATACAGACGGAAACAGAGACACAAAGAGGGGGCGAGGTGGGTTGGGGTGGGGGGGGTGGGGGACAGACAGACAGACAGAGGCAGAGACCAGAGGAGAGAGAGACAAACACAAAAAAGAGAGAGAGAGAGAGAGAGAGAGAGAGAGAGATTGTCTTTTTATGCAAAAAAGGGGACAGAACAGAGACAATGGTCCGAAAAAGTTGGGGAGGTGGCAGAGAAGGGGAGGGGATAAGGGAGGGGGTCAAAGAAGAAGGGAGAGAGAGGGTTAAAAGAAATGGAGAAGGAGGGAAGGGGTGGAGGGAGGAAGCCCTGATCATGCCTTGATTTGTCAGACGGGATTGTCATTGTCGAAACAAGAGGGAAACTCCAGACGAATGGAGCTGGTCTCCGCAGATATTCTTCCTTCAGCTGTAACCCGTTTTGGAGACAAAGTGTGATCACTTTCACAACAAACGAGCTCACTTCTGTCAAAACTAAACACGATTGAGACTGAATGGCTGGCTTCTGGGAAAGACGAGAGAGAAAAATAATAATCCGAGTGACTCTCTCTCTCTCTTTTATTTTTGTGTACCGTGTTGTGCATGTTGATATGACACTCAAGTCAAATAAACCATTTGACTCTCTCTCTCTCTCTCTAATTTTTGTGTACCGTGTTGTGCATGTTGATATGACACTCAAGTCAAATAAACCATTTGAATCTCTCTCTCTCTCTCTCTCTCTCTCTCTCTCTCTTAGAATATTTTTTGTGTGTGTGATATTGTCCTTTATTTGTGTTTGTAGTATAGGGACTGGGGTTAGATGGAAATGACAACCTCGTACTATCCTTGAGTATTAAAGTTTTTGTTAGCAGCAACAGCCCTCTCTCCTTTGTATTTGTTTTTTATTTCTGTTTTTTGTGTTTTTCAGCAAGGACCGGAATGGGAAAGGGCCCACGCTTTTTGAAAAAATTTTTTTCCAATTTAAGTTTTCTCTCTCTCTCTCTCTCTCTCTCTCTCTCTCTCTCTCTCTCTCTCTCTCTCTCTCTCTCTCTCTCTCTCTCTCTCTCTTATAATATTTGTTTGTTGTGGTACGTGGTGTGGTGTGTGTGTGTGGTGGGGGGAGTGTGTGTGTGTGTGTGTGTGTGTGTGTGTGGTGTGTGTGTGTGTGTGTGTGTGTGTGGGGTTGTGTGTGTGTGTGTGTGTGTGTGTGTGTTTTTGGGTGTGTGTGTGTGTGTGTGTTTTTGGGTGTGTGTGTGTGTGTGTGTGTGTGTGTGTGTGTGTGTGTGTGTGTGTGTGTGTGTGTGTGGGGTTGTGTGTGTGTGTTTTGGTGTTCTGCTCCCCGGGTGTAAATTAAGTGTAACATTAACCTAGAATTTTTTGATTTTTTAAAATATTTTTTATACCAGCACCAAACTGAGTAAGCCCCAAAAGGCGTTTATAAATATATTATATTATATATATATATATATATATATATATATATATATATATATATATATATATATATATTATATATAATAGTCTTGTTAAGTTCATAAGCTCTCAGGTGGGAGTGTTGCAAGCCTCAGATTAGGACATATTAACAGGCGGAGAATGCCGAAGCATGGTTCAATGTAGCTTTACGTCCACGGAAACCAGAAGGCTCGTTAGGACGGACAGCCCAGGACGGCCACCTCGACTCTCACACAGCTCCTGAACTATGTGAACTCCATATCTTCTCAGTATTCTCTTTTATCTGCCCCCAACGCCCTGCCTTCGTGACAGCTTTGTGTGAATGTGTGTGCCAACTACAGTGTGTGTGTGTGTTGTGTTGTTGTAGTTGTTGTTGTACTGAGTTGTTGTTGTTGTTCTTCTTCTTCTTCTTGATACACCATACCGTTTTTGTTTTGGTTGTTTATGTGTGCGCGCGCGTGTGTGTGTGTGTTGGGGTGTGTGTGTGTGTGTGTGTGTGTGTGTAAATTATCTTTAAAATGGCAAACTTGTAGATTTCACTTGCCCAACCATTGTCACCCAACACCCCACCTGACCCACCCACCATTCCTACCCCTCCCCACCTTTCCCTTTTTGTTTCTTCACATCCAACATCTCCCCACCCCACCACCCCCACCCCTCCTCCTCTCCTCCTTCCACCCACCCCCTCACACCCAATCCCACCCCCACCCCACCCCACCCCACCCCCCACCCTTCACTTCTCCATCCACCCCTCTCTTCAATAACGGCACCGCACACCCCTCTTGCAGACTCGTGAGACAACGGCTCGGATCGATGAAGAGACAGAGAGAGAGAGAGAGAGAGTGGCAAGGCGACCATTGTTTATGGAGACACAGACTTCCCATTGTAGCGCGAGCCTCGCTCCCTGTCCGTTCCGCAATCTCCGCGACAGGCGCTGGGTGTTGACTCGGCCCCATCTCTGTTTCGGTCAGGGTTGTGTTTTGTTTGGGCAAGCGACGGCGGCGATCAACGGCTTCTGTCGCTTACTGTCCTTCCAGGGTCTTAGTCATCGTGAAGCATCGTCGTCGTCTGCCGCTGCTGCTGCTGCTGCTGCTTGTGCTATCAAATTTGATGAATTGAGGAAACGATCAAGCTGAAGAAAGAAATTAAAATGAATCGGCGATCTCTGTCTCTGTCTCTGTCTCTGTCTCTGTCTCTCTCTCTCTCTCTCTCTCTCTCTCTCTCTCTCTCTCTCTCTCACACACACACGCATACTCTCTCTCTCTCTCTCTCTCTCTCTCTCTCTCTCTCTCTCTCTCTCTCTCTCTCTCTCCTCACCCTCCCCCACCATAAAACTCTTGTGTGTGTGTCCTCTCTCTGTCTCTGTCTCTCTCTGTCTCTGTCTCTGTCTCTGTCTCTCTCTCTCTCTCTTTTCTCTCTCTCTCTCTCTCTCTCTCTCTATCACACACACACACACACACACACACACACACACACACACACACACACACACCACACACGCACGCACGCACGCACGCACGCACGCACGCACGCACGCACGCACGCACGCACGCACGCACGCACGCACACCACGCACGCAAACAAACAAACAAAGAGAACGAGACAGACAGACAGGCAGGTAGAGAGAGAGAGAGAGAGAGAGAGAGAGAGAGAGAGAGAGAGAGAGAGAGAAGAGAGAGAGATTGAAAAGGTTTTAACCCTTTCAGTGCCATGAGGTCAGTTGAAAACGACCAGTAAAACTGTTTCTTCCAGGCACTGGACAGAAAAACAACATTGTTCAACCAGTTTTTGTTGTTGTTGTTGTTGTTTTCGCTTCTCATCTCATTTTTGTTGCTGTCGTTTTTCACCGTTTAACTGTTGTTTAAATGTCGTTTTGTAGCTTGACAAAGGGGATTACCCCGAAAATTTACAGATTGTGTGTTTGTGTCCCAGTAAATAAGGGTTCTTTTGAACCTTTTATGCGTTTGGATATTTCCTTTCCCGCATTAGCACTTGAAAGGATTTTCATCAAAACGTACATTACTGAAAGTAGGTTTGTTATGGGACCGGAATACATCCTGTTATCAGGCGTTTCTATGCAGTTTTTTTTTTTTTTTTTTTTTTTAGCTCGGAATGTTTACAGGTTGGGGCAGTAAAAGGGTTCAAATGAAGTTTTAGAAATACGGAGTATACACCGTTTTATCTTTCCACCAAGTAAAGTCAGACGACGAAGTCAGAAAGCTGGTAATGAATTGCCAAATTATTGATTTTGTGGTGGGCTGGGTTCTTTTTGGGGTTTTTCGATACCGTTTACTTTTCTTATCTGTCTGTCCGTATACTTGGCAATGAGCCTGTTGCTGTCTGCGAGCCGATGTTTAAAACTGTCTAGATCAGTCTAGCAGCGGCGTCCCGGACTTCGCCGATGTTTAGCCATCCGGTGGCATAAGTTTAATTACTCTTGAAACTTTGTATTTCGCTCGAAGGTAATACTGGCAAATGTTTTTTGTTGTTGTTTGTTACATTTTGTTTGTTTTTTGTTTGTTTGTTTGTTTGTTCGTGTGTGTGTGTGTGTGTGCGTGCGTGCGTGCGTGCGTGCGTGGTGGTGGTGCACGCACGCACCACGCACGCCATACGTCGGCGGGCGAGCACGCAAGCACACACGCATACGCGCATACACGATACACACGAACACACACACACACACACACACACACACACACACACACACACACACACACCACACACGCACGCACGCACGCACGCACGCACGCACGCACGCACGCACGCACGCACACACACACGCTCGCGCGCGCGCGCACACACTCAAGTACACACGCACGCACGCACACACACACACACACACACACACACACACACACACACACACACACACACACACACACACACACACACACAAGCATTCTGACTATACAAAGCTTAATTTACACAGCTTAAAACGGGCAACAACACAGACGGATGAAAATAGCAGCACGGAAAATTTGCTTCCTGATTTTCTCATCCGCAAAGCTGGAAGCAGATCTTGTCGTACAGACTGATTAACTTTGATTTGGGCGTCCTCGCAGATTTTATTCTTAGCTAAGTTTCCTTCAGTTCAAGATGGTATCTATGCGCTCGGCAAAGCCCACATTCGGTCCACCCTGTCTCACAGAATATGTTTTCCAGTGTTGCCGTTGAAACAGTTCCGATGTTCGTGTTATTGACGATAGCCTTTCTCGTCCTTTGAGGGAAGATCGTTCGAGCGATTCCTCTTTCTTCAACTGTCTCATTCAGTCGTCAGTGTCACGTTACAGCCCTACAACAACAACAAAAGACCAGTGTTTTTGCTACATCATTTATTATTTAGTCTAAACTCTACATTTTTGTTTGCTGTTGTGTGGTGAAATGTGTGTGTGCTGTGTGTGTTGTGTGTGTGTGTGTGTGTGTTGTGTGTGTGTGTGTGTGTGTGTGTGGCTGGTGTGCGTGCGTGCGTGCGTGCGTGCGTGGTGTGTGTGTGTGTGTGTGTGTGCGTGCTGTGTGTGTGTGTGTGCGTGCGTGCGTGCGTGCGTGCGTGCGTGCGTGCGTGCGTGCGTGTGTGTGTGTGTGTGTTTCCGACTGTATGAGCTCATCGCCCATAAGCTGTGTAAGCTTGTTGATGAGCACACAATAATTCATCATCATCAGAGTTCAGGAGCTGTGTGAAAGTCGAGGTGGCCGTCCTGGGCTTTCCGTCCTAATGAGCCTTACGGTTTCTGTGGACGTAAAGCAACATTGAACCGTGCTTAGCTTAGACACTGGTCACAGTTTGTCCCTAATATGTCAACCGACATCCGAGGACGTGAAGCTCTACATCATCAACATCAACACAATAATTCATCGTTTCTTTAGTTTGTCTCGAATAAAATTTTGGGTTTAAACCAAAAGACCAATAATGAAAGTCGTACATTTATTATTCTTAATAATAATAATAATAATAATAATAATAGATAACTTTTGTATAGCGCTATTCTCTGGTGTACCCCAAACTCACTGCGCTTTACAACACTGATTCTCCCAACATTTTCTAATTGTCACGAACATAACCCATATAATTATGACAACTAACACTGTATCATATACAGGGCGCAGGCGCCACATGAGAAGCAGCAATATATCAGGAAAAATGAACTCTTGTGCCACCCTCTCGTGTCATAGTTCAGGAGCTGTGCTGTGTGAGAGTGGAGGCGGCCGTCCTGGGCTGTCCGTCCTAACGAGCCTTCTGGCTTCCGTGGACGTAAAGCTTATATATTGAACCGTGCTTCGGCATCGGTCTCGGCTTGTCCCTAATACGTCAGCTGATATCCGAGGACATTAAGCAACGCTACCTACCTTGTCCCACTCTGTGCCTTTACTGCTGTACGCTAACAGACAGTTAGTTCTTAACAGTCCAGTCCTAGTGCTATCGGGGACTGTCAAGGGTTTGAAAATTCTCAAATCACCCGTGCGGCGGTGGTGGTGGTGTGTGTGTGTGGGGGGGGGGGGCAGGGGGGTAGCGTTAGGACTGGGGACTCGCGGAGTGGGTGAGGAGATGGCGTGAGAGGGGTAGCGGGTCTGGAGGAGTCGGGGGGTGGGTGGGTGGGGGTGGGGGGGGGGTAGAGGAGAGTTGGGGGGGGGGGAGGGGGGGAAGGGGAGCTGGCGTGCAGGGTTTGGCAATTTCGAGAAGAGCCAACTTCTGGCATTTTTACGGGGGAAAATATTATGATGCCGCTCAAGAAATCAATTATGCAAATACTGCTGCAAAATGGTGTCAGTTTTGCCTAAACGATGTCATCGGCCAGAACGTCGTCCCGTCACTCCTAGAGAAATCCTACAGATCCTAGAAATTATCCCTACAACCTACATGCCTGCCTATCTACCTGCCTACCTACCGTTCAGTCACTCCTAGATAAAACCTACAAATCTTAGAAATTATCCCTATAACCTTCATGCCTATCTACCCACCGTCCATCGCCCTGATATAACCGTACCGGTTGACTGGGCGTAAAACACCAACTTACTTACTTACTTACTTACCTACTGTCCAATCACTTCTAGAGAAATCCTACAAACCCTAGAAATTATCCCTACAACCTACATGCCTACCTACTGTTCAACCACTCCTAGAGAAATCCTACAAATCTTACAAAGCATCCCTACAATCTACATGCCTGCCTACCTACCTACCTACTTACCGTCCAGTTACTCCTAGAGAAATCCTACAAATCTTAGAAATTATCCTTATAGTCTACATACCTGCCTACCTACCTACCTACTTACCGTCCAGTCACTCCTAGAGAAATCCTACAAATCCGAGAAATTATCCCTATAGTCTACATACCTGCCTACCTACCTACTTACCGTCCAATCACTGCTAGAGAAATCCTACAAATCCTAGAATTTGTCCCTACACCCTACATGCCTGCCTACCTACCTACCTATCTACTTAGCGTTCAATCACTCCTAGAGAAAGCCTACAAATTTCAGAAATTATTCCAACAACCCACACGCCTACCTACCTACCGTCCAATCAAAAGGGGAAATTTGCTGATGTACCCAGTTCAAAATCAAAATGTCAGGTACCCAAAGGGGCAACTTTGACGCCAGAGCCGGGTGGGCCAAGCGGTATGGCCCTCTGTCGGCCGGTGTAAGCAGACGGACCTCGGTTCGATTCCACTTCGGCTCTGCTCTCCTTTCAAAGATCCAAACACACGAAAGGTTCGAAAAAATGCTATTTATTAATTAATTAATTAATTTCCTTATTAAAAGCGTTCTTTTTGGACCTTTTATGAGTCTGGATCCTGTTTTAGAACGCTAGAAGTCATTCTTGTTTCAGATTGTTTACTTCTCTCTTTTCAAAGGTTTTGTTTTATGGACACTGTCTTGTGACTTTGCACTTCACAAACGAACGAAACATTAACATGGCTCTCATCTTTGTCCATCTTAATGGAGAAATTATTTAGGTGATGACAGTGTAGCGATAGGTATAGTTCCCCCCTATTTGTAATAAAACAGTGCACATTTTAGGGATAGGGTCCTTTGAAGCGACAAACGGACAAGCGAAAAGTTGTCTGACAAGCAAACGGTGAAAAGAAAGGGAGAGGGTCGGGGGGGGGGGGGGGGGGGGGAGAAGGGAGAGAGAGAGGGAGAGGAAGAGAGAGTCAGTCAGACAGACAGACAGAAGAAGACAGACAGAGACAGAGAAGAGAGAAGAACTTTGCCTGGGTTGATGAAATCTGACGAGACAGAGAAGGGAGAGGGGGGGGGGGAGGGAAAGAGGAGAGAGAGAGAGAGAGAGAGAGAGAAGAGAGAGAGAGAGAGAGAGAGAGAGAGAGAGACAGACAGACAGACAGACAGACAGACAGACAGACAGACAGACAGACAGACAGAGAGAGACAGAGAGAGACAGAGACAGAGACAGAGACAGACAGAGACAGACAGAAACAGAGACAGAGAGAGACAGAAACAGAGAGACAGAAACAGACAGAGAGAGCCCACTTTGCCTGTAGTTGGATGAGGTCTTGTCAGTCAAAAAATCCAGACCGCATGAGACTTTTAGGCTCGAGTTCGACAGTAAAACAACCGAAACAAAGCCGAACGAAAACAGAAAATATCGGCAGATGCATATCATTATTTCACAAAGCGTTGTCCGCACGTTCACCCAGTCCGCGGTTCGTTCCCTGGACAGCATACTCTCTGTACGTAACCCACATCCTCTGCTTGCCTTGTTGGCGCAGCAAACGTGAATCATTCGTCATAACTCAATAATGTAATTAATTAGCAGTTAGCATTTGTGCGGGGGGGAAAACGTCTCGGCTCCGTAACCATTTGTATGCTTCGTTTGTGTTCCTGCACGCGTCGGTTGAAGCGGTGAGCTTCTATTGAATTATTTCCTGTCCGCTGATTTCGTGCATCTGAACTCGGTTTCCCCAATCAACTTCGTGATGGAAATCTCATCAGAATCAACTTCAGCCAAGTGGACAAGGGGGTGGAGGGAGGTGGGCCGTGGAGTTGGAGGGGGGGGGGGGGGGGCGATGAGAGGAGGAGGGCGATGAGAGGAGGAGGAGGAGGAGGGGTATAGGGCGTAGTTGGTGTGTGAGTAGAGAACTTTAAATTAAACGCATCGACAGCTTGGACCTTGAATCGAATCACAAGGCGGAGCGAACTTGTTACTGTCCTTCGCGAGTTGCGATGAAAAACATCGGGATAATTAACCACTGCGCGCACTTTGGAGGGACTTCTTCTGTAATTCTGAACTGTTTTGTCAGACAAGGGTCTTTTTTTCCCCCTGCGTTCTGAGTGTGCGTGTGAAGGAAGGCGGCCGCAGCTGACGTGGGATTGTCACCGTGAAAAGGACACACTGACGACGCACTCGTTAACCCTGAAGCTCAGGAGCTGTGTGAAAGTCGAGGTGGCCGTCCTGGGCTTCCCCTGTCCCTAATAGTCCGTACGGTCTCTGTGGACGTAAAGCAACATTTGAAGAACAGAGCTCAGGAGCTGTGTGAAAGTCGAGGTGGACGTCCTGGGCTTCCCCTGTCCCTAATAGTCCTTACGGTCTCTGTGGACGTAAAGCAACATTTGAAGAACAGAGCTCAGGAGCTGTGTGAAAGTCGAGGTGAACATTCTGGGCTTCCCCTGTCCCTAATAGTCCGTACGGTCTCTGTGGACGTAAAGCAACATTTGAAGAACAGAGCTCAAGAGCTGTGTGAAAGTCGAGGTGGCCGTCCTGGGCTCCCCGTCCCTAATAGTTCTTATGGTCTCTGTGAACGTAAAGCAACATTGAACTCTTCTTCCACAGAATTCAGGAGCTGTGTGAAAGTCGAGGTGAACATTCTGGGCTTCCCCAGTCCCTAATAGTCCTTACGGTCTCTGTGGACGTAAAGCAACACTGAAGAACAGAGCTCAGGAGCTGTGTGAAAGTCGAGGTGGACATCCTGGGCTCCCCCCGTCCCTAATTATAGTCTGTTCTGTCTCTGTGGACGTGAAGCACCCATTGAACTCTTCTTTCACAGAGCTCAGGAGCTGTGTGAAAGACGAGGTGGCCTTCCTGGGCTCCCCGTCCCTAATAGTTCTTATGGTCACTGTGAACGTAAAGCAACATTGAACTCTTCTTCCACAGAATTCAGGAGCTGTGTGAAAGTCGAGGTGAACATTCTGGGCTTCCCCAGTCCCTAATAGTCCTTACGGTCTCTGTGGACGTAAAGCAACACTGAAGAACAGAGCTCAGGAGCTGTGTGAAAGTCGAGGTGAACATTCTGGGCTTCCTAAGTCCCTAACAGTCCTTACGGTCTCTGTGGACGTAAAGCAGCATTGAACTCTTCTTCCACAGTGATCAGGAGCTGTGTGAAAGTCGAGGTGGACGTCCTGGGCTCCCCGTCCCTAATAATCCTTATGGTCTCTGTGGACATAAAGCAACATTGAACTCGAATTCGCCAACCTCCCAAAGATTTCTGTCATGCGTGAAAAGACGTCGCGCGCAAATGACCTGTAGGTTTCGCTGACCTGCCAGAGACTAACCATGCCCGAGAAAAAGTTAAACAAAACAACTGGCTAATCTTCCATCTCGAGACTGATTTTGTACGCAAGTCTTAGCGTTTGCTAACTTTCCGTAGATAGACCGTGAAAGGAAAGACTTTGCTAACTTCCAGCAGATAGACCGTGGAAGGAAAAACTTGCGAATTGTCAGTAGATAGACCGGGAAGGAAAAATTTGCTAACCTCCAGTAGACAGGCCGTGAAAGGAAAAACTTGCGAATCGCCAGTAGATAAACCGTGAAAGGAAAGACTTGCTAACTTCCAGTAGATAGACCATGAAGGGAACGACTTGCTAACTTCCAGTATATAGACCGTGACTTGCTAACTTCCAGTAGATAGACCGTGAAAAGAAAGACTTGCTAACTTCCAGTAGATAGACCGTGAAAGGAAATACTTGCTAACCTCCAGTAGATAGACTGTAAAGGGAAAGACTTTTTAACTTCCAGTAGATAGACCGTGAAGTGAAAGACTTTCTAACTTCCAGTAGATAGACCATGAAGGGAAAGACTTGCTAACTTCCAGTATATAGACCGTGACTTGCTAACTTCCAGTAGATAGACCGTGAAAAGAAAGACTTGCTAACTTCCAGTAGATAGACCGTGAAAGGAAATACTTGCTAACCTCCAGTAGATAGACTGTAAAGGGAAAGACTTTCTAACTTCCAGTAGATAGACCGTGAAGTGAAAGACTTGCTAACTTCCAGTAGATAGACCATGAAGGGAAAGACTTGCTAACTTCCAGTAGCTAGACCGTGACTTGCTAGCTTCCAGTAGATAGACCGTGAAAAGAAAGACTTGCTAACTTCCAGTGGATAGACCGCGAAGGAAAGACTTGCTAACTTCCAGTAGATAGACCGTAAAGGGAAAGACTTGCTAACTTCCAGTAGATAGACCGTGAAGTGAAAGACTTGCTAACTTCCAGTAGATAGACCGTGAAAGGAACGACTTGCTAACTTCCAGTAGATAAACCGTGAAAGGAACGACTTGCTAACCTCCAGCAGATAGATCGTGAAGGGAAAGACAAAATAATACAGTACGTACAGTGGATTCTAATGCCATAACTGGGAGGTGTACTAGTTCAATATGCCATAGCACCTTTTTTTTCTTCTTTTTTTTTTCTTTTTCTTTTTATCGTACACGATATTAGAGTCTGTACAATGGATTCTAAGCTGTACTAGTTTTATATGCCACAGCACCTTCCTTCGTCATACACAATAATAGTGTCAGTACAGTGGATTCTAATGCCATTACTGGGAGGTGTGCTAGGTTAATACTGATGCCATTACACCCTCCTTCATCTTCCACGATAACAGAGTCTGTACAGTGGATTATAATGCCACAACGGAGAGGTGTGCTAGGTTAATATGCCATCACACTCTCCTTCATCTTCCACGATAATAGAGTCTGTACTGTGGATTATAATGCCACAACGGAGAGGTGTGCTAGGTTAATATGCCATCACACTCTCCTTCATCTTCCACGATAATAGAGTCTGTACAGTGGATTATAATGCCACAACGGAGAGGTGTGCTAGGTTAATATGTCATTACACTCTCCTTCATCTTCCACGATAACAGAGTCTGTACAGTGGATTATAATGCCACAACGGAGAGGTGTGCTAGGTTAATATGCCATTACACTCTCCTTCATCTTCCACGTACAGAGTCGTACATGGATATAATGCACAACGGAGAGGTGTGCTAGGTTATATGCCATTACACTCTCCTTCATCTTCCACGATACAGAGTCTGTACAGTGTATAATGCCACAACGGAGAGGTGTGCTAGGTTAATATCCATTACACCTCCTTCATCTTCCACGATAACAGAGCGTACGTGGATTATATGCCACAACGGAGAGGTGTGCTAGGTTAATATGCCATACACTCTCCTTCATCTTCCACGATAATAGATCTGTACAGTGGATTTAGCCACACGGAGAGGTGTGCTAGGTTAATGCCATACCTCTCCTTCATCTTCCCGATAAAGAGTCTGTCAGTGGATTATAATGCCACAACGGAGAGGTGTGCTAGGTTAATATGCCATCACACTCTCCTTCATCTTCCACGATAATAGAGTCTGTACAGTGGATTATAATGCCACAACGGAGAGGTGTGCTAGGTTAATATGCCATTACACTCTCCTTCATCTTCCACGATAACAGAGTCTGTACAGTGGATATTGCCAAACGGAGAGGTGTGCTAGGTTAACATGCCATTACACTCTCCTTCATCTTCCACGGTAACAGAGTCTGTACAGTGGATTATAATGCCACAACGGAGAGGTGTACCACATTAACATACCATAGCATCCTCCTTACCTCACCCACCGACGGTACTAAAGTCGGCACAGTGGATTCTGACGCCATAAAGGTGCAGCGTACTAGTTTAATGTACTCTTCACAACGACCAGCCATTCAACCGCGACTCGGCTGCAAGAATGGCAGCAAGTCTGCGGCGAACAATGCCAGCCAGTTCTATAGTCACAACTGTGACGATGAGCTCAACCGCTCCTGGTCGGCAGTGGACGATTACACACGTGCAAACACGGTTTACGACTCTGGCATTTCATCCACCGTCGTTTTACACCGGTCGGAGCGTGACTGCGAATGCTGCGATCGTGAATGAGCTGGAACAGGCGGTGGGGGGAAGGGAGAAAGGGGGGGGGGAGGAGAGAGAGAGAGAGAGAGAGAGAGAGAGAGAGAGAGAGAGTTTTTATTTTATGTTTAAGTGTCCGTTTCATTCCTTCCTCCTCCCCCACCCACCCCTACTCCCTCCCCTCTTCTCCCCCCAAATCCCATCTCTCTCAAGCGCCACATGATTGACCATGGATTGAATTGGATTGGATTGACACAGTCTGAAACAGAACAGCCCATGCACGCTGGGCCTCGTTCTGTTTCAGACTGTGACAATTCACTCTGAGGCTAATATGTAAATGCGTTGCATTCGTGTGTTTATATGTTGAGCCAGTTTCGAGATCAAAGATCCAAACACATACAAGGATCATAATAACGCTGTTTTTTTAGTACAAAACAGTACATGCAAATAATCGGGGTAATCCCCTTTATCAAGCTACCAAACGACACTTATACAACAATTAAACGGCGAAAAACGATGAAAAATGAGATGGAGAGCTAATCCACGCATCTTTCTTTTTTTCTTCTTCTTTTTTTTTTTTGGGGGGGTATTCCGGTGCTAGGAAGAATTTTTCAGATTGTTTTTGTTGTCTTGTTTCAGATTTTTCGAGATCAAAGGACTATATCCGGTCTTGAATAAAAAATAAAAAAATAAAAATGGTTCTGTCTTATGCCTATGCACACCTGTGTCGCCGAGTGTGCCTGAAATGGAGGGAGGATGCTTGGTTGGTTGGTTGGTTGAGTGTTCAGCTTTACGTCCACAGAAACCGTAGGCTTATTAGGGACGGGAGCCCAGGACGTCCACCTGGACTTTCACACAGCTCCTGAGCTCTGGGGGAGGATGCAAGTAAAGTAAAGTAAACATGATGCTAACGTCCACAGAACCATAGCTTATTAGGGACGGGAGCCCAGGACGCCCACCTCGACTTTCACACACTCCTAGCTCTAGGAAGCAAGAAAGTAAAGTAACATGTGCTTAAACGTCACAGAAACCGTAGGCTTATTAGGGACGGGAGCCCAGGACGTCCACCTCGACTTTCACACAGCTCCTGAGCTCTGAGGGAGGATGCAAGTAAAGTAAAGTAAACATGATGCTTAACGTCCACAGAAACCGTACGGCTTAATAGGGAGGGGGGGGAAGGGGGGGAGGAAGGGTGTGGAGGTGGGGAAGAGGAGATTATATACCTATCGCTACACTGTCCCACCAGAATGACTTCTGCATTAAGAGGGCAGCGATGAGAGCCATTTAATGTTTCAGTAGGAAGTGATGGACAAAGTCACAAGACAGTGTCCACAAACCACAACCTTTTTGAAGAGAAAGGAGAGCCGAAGCGGTTATCGAACCGAGGTCCTTCCGCTTACCAGCCTAACGCCTTACCGCTAGGCCAAACCGGCTCACCGGCTGGATGCGCCTCTGGTGTAGTTTATATACCTTGTATTCACTATTTACTCGCATGCCAGGTGCGAGTTACCGTAGTTGACTCGGGTCTTTGTTGTTGTGTTTGTGTGACGTCTTTTGAGCGCTAATTAACTCCCTTGTGTGTTCATCTTGGATTGGATCGGTTTAGACTGGTAATATTAAATGTATCTCTAATGCGACGAATCCCTCTATGATACATGTGTAAGGCTCAAAGCGCCAGATGTATGGTCATACAGATGGACAAATTTCAACTTGTTGGTAAACTGACGGATTGCCGGACTGATATATTCATTAATTTGTTCTTTGATTCTGATTATTTTGAATTGAATTGGGTCGGATCGGATTGGACTGGATCGACTGGTTGGTTGGTAAACTGATGAAGTGCAGACATGGTCATTAATTTATTCTTTGATTCTTTTGATCTGGTTTTTAACGGGATCGGACTGGATGGTACAGCAAATTCGTTAATTTATTCTCCAATTCTGTTGATGTACATCTTCACTCTCATCTCACTTACCTTTTTTTCTCTTCTTTTTTTTTGGGGTAGGTGGGTGGGGTGGGGGGATTCTTATTGCAATAAGGAGTTGCAATAAAGGACTTAATTAAGCTTAGTTGGTTCGAAATTAGATCGGGGACGGGGAAGGAGGGAGGGACGAACGGAATGATTATTCTCTGTCTCTCTCCTCCCCCCTCCCCTCACATTCCCCCCCCAAAACCACCACACACACACACACACACACACACACACACACACACACACACACACACACACACAACACACACACACACAACCACACAACACACCACACACACACAACACCCCCCCCCCCCAAAAAAAACACACCATCTCTCTCTCTCTCTTTTTCTCTCTGTGTTCCATGTATACATTTTCATGTAGCTTAGCAAGGACTAGTTGCTGGACGGAACCTAAACTACAAGCCTTGTAAAATAAAGTTTTCGAGTTCGAGTTCTCTGTCTGTCTGTCAGTCTGTCTGCCTGTCTCTCTCGCTCTCTGTCTCTGTTGTCTCTGTCTGTCTCTGTCTGTCTGTCTCTGTTGTGTGTTGTGTGTGTGTGTGTGTGTGTGTGTGTGTGTGTGTGTGTGTGTGTGTGTGTGTGTGTGTGTGTGTGTGTGTGTGTGTGTGTGTGTGTGTGTGTGTGTGTCTCTCTCTCTCTTCCTCTCTTCTCTCTCCTCCTCTCTGCGTCTGTCTGTGTATCACTGTCTGTGTGGCTACCTGTCTGTGTATGTCTGTCTGTATGTCTTTCTCGCTCTATCTCTCTCTTTGTCTTTTTCCGTCTCTCTTTCTCTTCCTCTGCCGACTGTGCCCCCCCCTCCTTCCCCCCTTTCTTTTCTCCCTATCCACATTCAATTCCTCGTTAAAGAATTAACCGGCGAGCCCCAAATGGGCGCATTAAAACCTAGACATCGAGGGTCCAAAATTTGCCTCTCAAGACTCTGTGACTGATGCTTCTCAATAGTTCCCTTCCAGAATTGTTATCTCTTACGTCCACGGCATTGTGCGTGTGTTTTTGCCCGAACAATGGCTCCTTACCCTCGGTCGTCGCGGCCCACCCGAAGAACAAAAGAAAAAAAGAAAGAAGAGAGAGAGAGGGACAGAGACGATACAGAGACGACACAGACTATGACAGAAACACAGAGAGAGAGAGAGAGAGGGAGAGTCAGACAGACAGACAGACAGACACAGACAGAGCCACAGAGAGAGAGAGAGAGAGAGAGAGAGAGAGAGAGAGAGAGAGAGAGAGAGAGAGAGAGAGACAGAGAGAGCAGACAGACAGACAGAGACAGAGACAGAGAGACAGAGAGACAGAGACAGACAGACAGACAGACAGACAGACTGAGATAGACTCTGAGAGAGAGAGAGAGAGAGAGAGAGAGAGAGAGAGAGAGAGAGAGAGAGAGAGAGAGAGAGAGAGAGAGAGAGAGAGAGACAGAGACAGAGACAGAGAGACAGAGAGACAGAGACAGAGAGAGAGACAGAGAGACAGAGACAGAGACAGAGACAGAGAGACAGACAGACAGACAGACAGAGAGAGAGAGAGAGAGAGACAGAGACAGAGACAGAGAGACAGAGAGACAGAGAAGAAAAAGAGAAGAAAAAGAGAAGAAAAAAGGGAGTACATCCGTCCTTGAGGGAGACGGAGCAGTGGTGTGTAAGTAACGTCGCCTTTTGTTGCCCGAAGAATCACAATCAACGACAAAAAAAAAAAAAAACGACAAAAAAAGAAAAGGTGGTGATCGATGGATCGATCTTAGGAAGACAAAAAACGACGCGGGCCGGCTCTCGACTCGACGTGACAATCTCACTTTTCTAACACAAATTTCCCCCCCCCCCCCCCCCCCCCCCTCTTCTTTATCACAATGAAAGACGGTGTGAGCATCGGTTCTGAGCCTTCTCCAACAATGTCTTTTAATTTCTATTTCCTCCGCTGAGACCGCGTCGCCAGTTGCGAAAAGTTGCGTCCTACAAAACGGCGGCTGGGGCCCCCTACAATGGCGACGAGGGAACTCTCGTGCCGACCACGTGACCTCCACGTGACCTGCACGAGCGCCCCCGCGTGGGGGACGGCGTCCGCGCGGGGCGTGTCGGCTGATGGAGGCGGCTGAGGACCACTGCGTCACGGTCGCTGCCTCGGGCGTCCGGCGGAGCGTGAAATTGTACCTATCATCGTAAAAACCGCCCTCCTCTTCTCCGGGGCAGTGTGGTGGCTCCGTAGCGGTGTGGAGTAGGGGTGGGATGGAGGGGTGGAAGGTGAAGGGTGGTGGGTGGTTGGGGAGGGGTGGGGGGGGTTGGGGGCGGAGGGGAGCCAGCCATTGTGCGGGCTTTCCCAAAGGGCATCTATTTCACCGGGAAGGAGGTCGACCTCGACAGCCTGAAAGACCAACGCTTCCCTAACACCACGAGCACGTACGTCTCTTCAAAAAAAAGAAGAAAAAAGAAAAAAAAGCTGTCCCACCACCGCTCAGAGAGGCCCAAGGCAGACCAGACCAGACCAGACCTCGGCAATCTGTCGCTCGAGTTGACAGAGCGGGACGTTCTCTCAGACCGTGCGGCTCTTCCAGGACGTCCCCGGATGGTTTCTGCCGCGTGTCCGGCTGTTTCCGCCCCGGGAAGCTGACTGACTCCTCTTTGTGACCCCCATCCGTGGCCAATTTCATCACCGGACCTCCACTGGGAGGGATTCCAAAACGACATGGGAGGCAACCTGTCCCCGCGAGAGAGAGAGAGAGAGAGAGAGAGAGAGAGAGAGAGAGAGAGAGAGAGAGAGAGAGAGAGAGAGACAGACAGACAGACAGACAGACAGACAGACAGACAGACAGACAGACAGACAGACAGACAGAGACAGAGACAGAGACAGACAGACAGACAGACAGAGACAGACAGAGAGAGAGAGAGAGAGAGAGAGTGGGGGGGATAAAAAAAAAGAAGAAGAAAGACACAATCCAAACGTGGAAGACTAATTGCTGAGCCGGTAGCTCTTTCACGACAGACAACTCCAGTGGAGTGAGGAAAGAGTTGTTCCGCCGCCAAAAGGGTTACGTGCTCATAAAGCGAGCCGAGGTTTAATCACGACTATGAAAAGAAATTGCCCCCCCACATCCCGACCCCCACCCTCCCTCCACCCGTGAAAGGCTGGAAAAATCAACCGTACGAGTGTGAGAGAGGGGAAAAAAAGAAAGAAAAAAAAAAAGTCCACACACAATACACACAGACACACAAAAGCAAGAATAACACAAAGATTAACTACAACAAGGGAGGGAACTGAGCCGAGGGATAACTCTGGCGGAATGAAACGTGACGCGGTACTGAAGCGTGACTATTGTGACTGCTGGCAAGTGTTAATTAGCGGTGATGCTCACGGCCGCGACAGAAGGGACGGAACAAACAAATGCCGGATCCACCTGTAACAGAACTCCGGACCGGAACGAGTGCGAGGTGTTTCTGCTCGGACGGAGTCTGCCAGGAAAACAGAAAACCATCCACTGACACCGACTCATGAGTGATGTTATTATAACGGCGGGTGGAAATCATGGCCCCGAGATATGTAGGTTACGAAGGAGCAGCCAGAGAAACAAAAACGACATTGGTTTTTAAACACAATTTTATTATCTAACTTTTTTTTTTTTTTTTGGTGTTTTTTTTTTTTGGAAACAAGCGATGCTATTTATAATTAATGGCGGAAATCATGGCCGCAAGATATGAACGAAGGATGAGCCAGAAAAAAAAACAAAGGACTAACGTTGGCTTTTAAACACCATTTTATTAGCTAACGCTGGTTTTTAAACACTATCCGCTGACAGCCATGAGCGATGTTATTTATAATGGCGGAAATCATGGCCGCAAGATATATACGAAGGATGAGCCAGAAAAAAACAAAGGACTAACGTTGGCTTTTAAACACCATTTTATTAGCTAACGCTGGTTTTTAAACACTATCCGCTGACAGCCATGAGCGATGTTATTTATAATGGCGGAAATCATGGCCCCAAGATATATACGAAACATAAAAATAACGTTGGTTTTTAAATACCATCCGCTGAAGATCATGTTAGCTAACGTTGGTTTTTAAACACCATCCGCTAACAATCATGATTTTTAAAAAATTATAATGGCAGAAATCATGGCCCCGAGATATGTGATAATATGAACAATAAATGCATTTCTAATGCGCCGAATCCCTCTAGGACTATACATGTGTGAGGTTCAAAGCACTATACGAAGGAAGAGCCAGAGAAAAATACAAACAACGGTGGTTTTTAAACAACATTTTACTAGCTAACGTTGGTTTCTAAACATTTTATTAGGTGTGTGTGTGTGTGTGTGTGTGTGTGTGTGTGTGTGTGTGTGTGTGTGTGTGTGTGTGTGTGAACTTCTCTGTTTTTCTTTGGTGTGTGTGTGTGTGTGCGTGCGTGCGTGCGTGCGTGTGCGTGCGTGCATGCGTGCGTGAGTGCGTGTGTGCGTGCATGTGTGTGTGTTGCGTGCGTGCGTGCGTGCGTGCGTGCGTGCGTGCGTGCATGTGTGTGTGTGTGTGTGTGTGTGTGTGCGTGCGTGCGTGCGTGCGTGTGTGCATGCGTGCGCGTGCATGCGTGCGTGCGTGTGTGCAAGCGTGTGCGTGCTTGTATGCGTGCGTGCGTGCGTGCGTGCGTGCGTGCGTGCGTGTGTGTGTGTGTGTGTGTGTTCTTCTTCATCTCTTGTTTTCTTTTATTCTTTCCATCCTTTGTCAGTTCTGCTCGCGCGGTTCCAACCAAAGGAGTGTAGGTCTCAAAACACCACCATAAGGGCGATTCAAATGCAGCTCTCATTAATCGGGAGCACGTGCAGTAATTAAGATTCCAAATATTTTCACCGCCATTTTTCACCCCCCTGCAAAGCCTATCTCCTCTAATCTTGCCAGAAGGACTATTCAAATCCTTGTCCGGTTACAAGAGGAGTTGCTGCCAGAGTTGTTCCGCTCTTGCTTTGACCAAAACTGTCGCCAGATGGCGTGTCGGTGCCGTCTCCGGCGGCCATGTTTGTTCAGACGACATCAGAGGCGGCGAGAACTCACGGGACCGAAGTCGAGGTCTGTTCGGGGACGCGTACCAACCGCACCCGGGGTAGGGACACAGGCGCAAAACAAAAAAAAAACAAAAAAAAAAAGGAAAGAAAGCTTCTAAAGTTGTGGTCTGTAAGACACTGTCTTGTGACTTTGTCCCTCACAATTAATAAAATATTAAAGAAGAAGAAGAAGAAGAGCTTCGGCTCTCCTCTCTCTTCAAAAGTTGTGATCTGCGGGCACTGTCTTGTGACTTTGTCCCTCACAATTAATAAAATATTAACTTGAAAATTAAAAAGAAGAAAAAATCTTCGGCTCTCCTCTCTCTTCTAAAGTTGTGGTCTGCGGGCACTGTCTTGTGACTTTGTCCCTCACAATTAATAAAATATTAAAACGGCTCTGATCGCTGCCCACCTTAATGCTTAAATAATTAATTCTGCTGGCAACAGAGTAGCATCACAAGGTATACTCTCCCTCTTTCCACACCCCCTGGGATCTCGATCCGCACCATTACCTCTTCGGAGATAATTCGGCGTTAAACAAATTCAACCAAACCAATGGACAGATGCGCAGAGACATACTCAAAGGTGTAGGACATCCTTCCTCCAAACACTGCCACGACTGATTACGCTGTAGGTCAGCTAACGGACAGTTTGTTGTTGGTGCTTAAATGGCAGTAAATTTGTAACAGGTAACTCAAATTATCTCTGGCGTTTCTTTTATAAACATCCAAGTGGCTTATTTCAGCACAAATAAAACGAAAGTCGTGTGGAATCAAGACGTAACTCTTTCTTCTTCTTCTTCTTTTTCTTCTTCTTCTTCTTTTTCTTTTTTCTTCCCTTTTTTTCTTCCCCTTTTTTTCTTTTCTTTTTTTTTCCTTTTTTTTTTTAACCTGGGGCGGACGCGTCTCATGTTTACGTGCGTGCTTGGACGCTATGTTGCTTCCACAGTCTTATTGGTACCCAGATCTTTCGGAGGGCGCTGACAGCGTCGATGGACACCTGCGCGGAGATAAAAAAAAAGAAAAAAGTGCCCCTTCAGTGGCGTAACCAGTCAGAGCTGTGTGAAAGTCGAGGTGGCCGTCCCGGGCTCCCCGTCCTAATGAGCCTTATGGTTTCTGTGGACGTAAAGCAACATTGAACCATGCACACGCATTGGTCACAGTTTGCCCCTAATATGCCCCAATCCGACATCCGAGGACATTAAGCTCCACATCATCATCATCATCATCGGTGTAACCAGTTCTGGTGGAGTTTGGAGCAAGGTGCCGGAAAGCGGCTAGGCTTGGAGCCAAACCCATCCTTCTGTTTATTGTCTGAATCATGTGTTATTTGTCCAAATGCACACCTAACGACAAAATTTCTTCTTCTTTTTTACCAATAGTAGATGCCTTGCTGCGCCTCCCCTCCCCACCCCCACACCCACCATGGTTACACGTACTGAAGCTAAAGACCCCCTCCCCCCCCGCTCCCCCACCCTCCCCCATTAATCTTTAGTTTTAAAAGTTTGTTACAGTTTGTCCCTAATATGTCAGCCCGACATCCGAGGACAGTAAGCCCCACATCATCATCATCACCATCATCATCATCATCATCATCAGTGGTAAGTTGTCCCTAATATGTCAACCCGAACATCCGAGGACATTAAAGCCCCACATCCTCACCATCCTCACAGTTTCAGGCGCCTATGGGACAGACAGATCCCCTGAGGGACCAGGGGGAGACAGACAGCCGGGACAGACCAGACCGTTACCTCCCCCCTCCCACCTCCCCCCTCCCCCCCTCCCTCCCCCCTACACTCACTGATCGCCCTTTGATCGGGATCAGCGGCGAGGTATGGGCGTTTCGGCCCAGTCAACCAGCACCCCGCTCGGGGCGGGACACCTCGGGCTTCGGGGACCGTGAGGGTACGGGGGAGTGGGGAGTCGGTAAAGGGGGGGGTTCAGGTGAAATTTGCTCGGCAGATGCGGAAACAATGGGGGCATTGTGGGAAGTTCTTTACCGTGCTAATCACCGCGACCATAGCTGGCTCACTTGCTAACTCCACTTTTCCCCGCGGGTTCTTCTCCCACTTACTCTTCAGGCGGTACAGAGCCACCCCAAATTAAGTTGCTGCAACCATTTAATTTCTTTTTTTTCTTCTTTTTTTTCTTTCTTTTTTTGTACAGCAATAAGATTAAGGAGGAGGAAGCGTGGGGAGGGAGGAGGGAGGGAGGTGGGGGAGCGGGGTCTGTAGGGATTAATGATAACTTCGTGTTTTACGCCCAGTCAACCATTACGGTTATATCAGGGCGACGGGAGGAGGTGGATGGGAGGAGGGATAAGAGAGAAAGAGCAGTTACCCGTAACAATACTGGACTTTAACATGAGCAGCATCACGACGAACTTTAGCATAAAGAAATAATGTAACAGAAGGTGAATACTGATAAATGAAAACAGCTGGATCAACAGATATAATAAGATCAGCAAACAAAGCGTGGATGGGGGTCTTGATGGGAGTTGAAGGGCGGTGGGTGGGGGGGGGGGGGGGAGGGGTGGCGGGGGGTGGGGGGTGGGGGGCGATGGACAAATAACACATGATTCAGACAATAAACAGAAGGATAGATAAATAAGTGTACACAACTAAAAACCAAGTAAATCAACGAAAATTTGGGTACCTCAACTAATAAATAGAATAAATATATTCGAATCAACACAAAAAGTCAACAACAACAACAACAACAACAACCAAAATAAACATAAAAATAAACATAAAAAAATAAAAGAGACTGAGTGAATAAAACGAAAACAACTTGAATGGCATTCAACAACTGCTCATTCATTCATTCTCTCAGCGTGCTTTTTTCTCCAAAAGCATAGAAACGAACGGAAAGGCTGTCACGACCAATCAGCCAATAGATTCATAAACCGCTGATGTGCAGCCGGCAAGATTGATGACTTCACAGCAACATCAAAGACAAACCGACCAAAGAGACTTTCAAATGGGGTTGACCTGCAACACGCCAGACGCGCGCTCTCGCGGACCCTCCGCAACAGAAAGGCTCAAGGACCGAGAGAGAGGGAGGAGGGAGCGGGAGGGTA
>JABMCL010000448.1:17500-20000 GCA_018857735.1 Alviniconcha marisindica | reverse complement strand
GACAGATTTATTTATTTTTAATATAAAAAATATAAAAAATGTGCAGCTAAATTCATCTGCAGGCTTCATTTGGATATTCTGTTACTATTTATTATTTTCAACAACAATTTTTTAAATTTTATTTCTTTTGTTTTAGCTTCGAGTTTGAACCCCTCAGAATGCACGTCGGTTGGAGAGCAGAAAAAAGAAGAGAGAGAAAGAGAGAGAGAGAGAGAGAGAGAGAGAGAGAGAGAGAGAGAGAGAGAGAGAGAGAGAGAGAGGAGGAGAGAGAGAGAGAGAGAGAGAGAGAGAGAGAGAGAGAGAGAGAGAGAACAACTGGTTTGTAACATATCTTATGCTTTTGCTAAGCATAGCAAAACCTTATTTATGACGTCACTGACACTGACTGCCGAACACAAAATGGCAGCAGTAAGGGCCGTGTCATTCCGCGACTGACTTTCCAACGTCGACGAGTCTGAAATCGCGTGAGAAACTGCTATGTGCAATTTCATTTTATTTTCATCGATTCATGCCTATTGAAAAGACCCGTGATGCTTTTTCGGTTTCCTGTTCCCGTTATATCGCTTGAGAAACTGCTGTGTGTACAGTTTTTATGTCAGCAATTCCTGCCTATCGAAAAGACCCGTGATGCTTCTTTGGTTCACTTTCAAGTTCAGTGTTGCTTAAGATGATGATGATGCGGAGCTTAATGTCATCGGATGTCGGGTTGACATATTAGTTGACAAACTGTGACCAATGCCTAAGCATGGTTCAATGTTGTTTACGCCCACAGAAACCATAAAACTCGTTAGGGCGGAAGGCCCAGGGCGGCCACATCGACTCTCACACAGCTCCTGAACTCTCCAATTTTGCTGAACGTCCACTCCACAGAAACCATAAGCACTGTTAGCGACGGGGAGCTCAGGACGGCCACCTCGACTTTCACACATCTCTTGAACTCCGTTTCTCAATGTTGCTTAACGTCCACAGAGACCATAAGGACTAGTTGGGACGGGGAGCCCAGGACGGCCACCTCGACTTTCACACATCTCTTGAGCTCTGTTTCTCAATGTTGCTTAACGTCCACAGAGACCGTAAGGACTGTTTGGGACGGGGAGCCCAGGACGGCCACCTCGACTTTCACACAGCTCCTGAACTCTGCGGTTCTTCAATGTCGCTTTACGTCCACAGAGAGCGTACGGACTATTGGACTATTAGGGACGGGGAGCCCAGGACGGCCACCTGGACTTTCACACAGCTCCTGAGCTCTGACTTCTTTGGTCGTCGTTTGGTTCTTAATGTCCTCGGAAGTCATTTGAGACTTCTTTTGTTGTTGTTGTTGTTGAAGTGTTGCTTCACGTCCAAAGAAACCGTAGGTTTATTAGGGACGGGAGCTCAGGACGTCCACCTCGACTTTCACACAGCTCCTGAGCTCTGATTTAAAATAAAAAAAAATTGGGGTGGGGGGTGTGTGTGGGGTGTGTGTGTGTGTTGGGGGGGGGGGGGGGGGTCCGTGTTCCCCTTTAAATCCCGTGAGAAACGGCTGTGAGCACATTTTTATATATTTTTTATTTCATCAGTTCATGCCTATCAATAAGGCCCGTGATGCCGCTTGTTTTCTCTGATCCCCTTTAAGTTGTTTTGCTAAGTATCAGAAAAACAAGCCTGTCACGATGATTGCGCCAGAGGGTTGATAAACTCAGCGAGCAGCTTGTCGCGAACCTCGGATCGCGCGGGTATCGTTGGACACACGACATCACCCTCTAAGCCTTACTTTCCGGCGCGAAGGCAGTCGTAAACCAGTGCTTAGAGTCTGACACGACATCTGAGAGGTGACGAACGAAATACACCATTACCAGCGCCTTTGACGAGTCAGTTCTGGCCAAGCGCAATGAACCGGAAGTTGCGTCAATCAAAGTAACCAGCCTTCCCTGCTACTAGGGAAAAAAATTATCGGGTTTGAAAATCCGACGACAGCAGTCTTCTGCTGACCCAAACCCCCAATTTTGTCAACCCTTCGAATCCTTCAGCGTGATAAACATAAATATAATGTATATTATTTGAGAAAGCTGAGGTCCTTTGATGTTCGTGAAGAAAATTTGTAGATACAGCTACTATTAGCTGTGTCAGTTTTAACTTTTGGAATGACTTGCTGGGGTCGGAACACATTCAAACGGGACGAAAATAGACTCGATAAGAACACCACGAAGAGGCGGGTGAGGTGGTGGGGAGAATGCAAGAAAGCACAGACACAAGTTTAATTAGCATCGACTAGTGACAGATAAACAAACTGAGAAAAAAATTGGCTGACGATACGCACCCACTCAGATATGAATGTGACAAAAGACACACGGGCAGAAGCGAAACGAATGAGCAGACAGACTGGAGGGCAAAGCACCAATCACAAGTGGCTTTGGTCTCGGAAGATCTGAAGTTTTGAGGAGCTTGAGACAATTCCTACGGGCACAAAGCCAAGGGCATCACGGCATCGATCGCCAGGAGGTAAGTAAACATGGTGCTT
>JABMCL010000448.1:10000-15000 GCA_018857735.1 Alviniconcha marisindica | reverse complement strand
GAAGGCACAGTCTGTTGGAGTTTTGAGACTGACGAAGGCACAGTCTGTTGGAGCTTTGAGACTGACGAAGGAAGTCTGTTGGAGCTTTGAGACTGACGAAGGAAGTCTGTTGGAGCTTTGAGACTGACGAAGGCACAGTCTGTTGGAGCTTTGAGACTGACGAAGGCACAGTCTGTTGGAGCTTTGAGACTGACGAAGGCACAGTCTGTTTGGAGTTTTGGGACTGACGAAGGCACAGTCTGTTTGGAGCTTTGAGACTGACGAAGGCACCGTCTGTTGGAGTTTTGAGACTGACGAAGGCACAGTCTGTTGGAGCTTTGAGACTGACGAAGGCACAGTCTGTTGGAGCTTTGAGACTGACGAAGGCACAGTCTGTTGGAGTTTTGAGACTGACGAAGGCACAGTCTGTTGGAGCTTTGAGACTGACGAAGGCACAGTCTGTTGGAGTTTTGGGACTGACGAAGGCACAGTCTGTTGGAGCTTTGAGACTGACGAAGGCACAGTCTGTTGGAGTTTTGAGACTGACGAAGGCAGTCTGTTGGAGCTTTGAGACTGACGAAGGCACAGTCTGTTGGAGCTTTGAGACTGACGAAGGCACAGTCTGTTGGAGCTTTGAGACTGACGAAGGCACACACGCTTCCGTGCCTTTGAAGCCGACACGGAGGAAACGGATGCTGGGCCACTAGCAACAGCAACGACCACGCACCATGCACCAAAGCACGTAGCAGGGTCTGCTTCTACAAATATTAACCCCTTCACTGCCTTGACGTCACATGAAACGACCGATAAAAGTGTGAAATTTGAAACCCCTAAGCCCTTTTTGTCTTTTTTTTTCATTCCGCACCGGCATGTGTAAGGATTTTTTCATCAATACGCATAGCATCGAAAGAAAATGTGTTATTTTGCAGGCGTGTCCACGCATCTTTCAGCCCGGACAGTGAAGGGTAAGTAAGTAAACATGGTGCTTAACGTCCACAGAAACCGTACGGCTTATTAGGGACGGGGAGAAGGCGAGGAAGAGGGGTATGGAGGTGGGGGAAGAGGAGATTATATACCTATCGCCACACTGTCACCACCAGAATGACTTCTGCATTAAGGCGGGCAGCGATGAGAGCCATTTTAATGTTTCAGTAGGAAGTGATGGACAAAGTCACAAGACGGTGTCCATAAACCACAACCTTTTTGAAGAGGTCCTTCCGCTTACCAGCCTAACGCCTTACCGCTAGGCCAAAAGGGCTCACAAGCAGTGAAGGGATTAACGTGCCGTACTTAGTAGTTACCTCAGAGCTCAGGAGCTGTGTGAAAGTCGAGGTGGCCGTCCTGGGCTCCCTGTCCTGCCTAATAGTCCATATGGTTGGTCTATGTGGACGTAAAGTAACACTGAAGAACAGAGTTAAGGAGCAGCTGTATGAAAGTCGAGGTGCCCGTCCTGGGCTCCTTGTCGTCCCTAATAGTCCTTATGGTCTCTGTGGACGTCAAGCAACACTGAAGAACAGATCCCAGGAGCTGTGTGAAAGTCGAGGTGGCCGTCCTGGGCTCCCCGTCCCTAATAGTCCTTATGGTCTCTGTGGACGTAAAGCAACAGTGAAGAACAGATCGCAGGAGCTGTGTGAAAGTCGAGGGCTGGACTTCCTGTCCCTAATAAGCCTCACGGTTTCTGTGGACGTAAAGCACCGTGAAAGAAAGAAAATAGTTACCTACAGTGTCTGTTGCATCGAACTGATTGATTTTCTGAAATTAACCGTTACTCCAAATAGTCGATTACACTATGCACCTGATTCTAGAAACTTTAATCAATGCATAATAATTAGTTCACTTTCTTGCTCGATTTCCCCCTTTAATTACTATAATTATTTCCCCCCTGCCATTTTCCATGTACATAACTATCTCCTTTTTCGTCGGATGTAGTTTCCACAACACGTGTTACTGTTAGTCTATTTCGTCACGTTATGTAGTTTGTCCTTTTGAGTGTCTGTTATATAAGTTTGCTAGAAATACTCCGTTATTGTTTATTTATTTTTTCAACGACAGAACATGATTAAGTCAATGGAAAAGAAAAAAAAAAGAGAAAAAAAAAGAGGAAGAATAGAAAGAAGAAACAAGTGTAAACAAACACGATCTTGTTGCATATAGAATTAACATTTAGATATCTGAAAGTTAACGCATCAATTAAAAACAGAATGTTTGACAGTAGGGAGGCTGATGGGGCCCTGGTTTCTGCGTCCACGGTATCCACCTCGCGGGATATCCTAGATAGTTCTCAGAAGTGAAGAGAATTCTCATCAGTACCACTCAACATTTTTGTTCCATCGTTACCCCCCCCCCCCCCCCCCCCCCCCCCCATCCCCCCCCCCCACCCCACCTTCTCTCTCTATACATGTCCATGAACGAAATTTAATTCCGATGTTTCTGCATTTTGTAAGAACTCTGTGTCACTGCGCTGGTCGATTGTTTACTCGTGCTTATATATGTTTGGAGTATAGTCGTGCTTATTTGTGTTCGTAGTGTCACTAGCAAGGACTGGCTGTTAGAGAGATCCAAATGGTTCTAAAGCTGCAGTCCTTGAGTATTAAAGTTCCTGAGTTCTCTCCCTCTCTCTCTCTGTGAATCTCTCTCTCTCTCTCCCCCCCTCTCTCTCTCTCTCTCTGTCTCTCTCTTGAACTCTCCTCTCTCTCTCTCTCTCTTGAATCTCTCTCTCTCTCTCTCTCTCTCTCTCTCTCTCTCTCTCTCCCTCTCTCTCTCTCTCTCTCTCTCTCTCTCTCTCTCTCTCTCTCTCTCTCTCTCTCTCTCTCTCTCTCTCTCTCTCTCTCTATCTCTTCGTCTCTGTTCTGTCTCTTCTCTCTGTCTCGTCTCTCTCTCTCTCTCTCTCTCTCTCTCTCTCTCTCTCCCTCCTTGTAAAATAAAGTTTTCGAGTTCGAGTTCCCCTCCTCTCTCTCTCTCTCTTGGTCTGTCCGTCTGCATCTCTGTTTGCCTCTTTTTCTTTCTCACTCCTTAAAAAAAAAAGTTTTATTTTTTTATTTACATTAAATTGGCTGATCGACACGCATCATTACCTGATGAATTTTCGCGGAAACTTGTGAACTTGCTTATCTTTTCCGACGACCCCAGTCGTTGCACTTCATGACTTAACTTAACACCTGTCCCCAACCTCCGTGGCCAGAATTATCTCTGACCCTGCCAGCTGCCGTGCTCTCGCTGCAAAATGAGATTTCAAACTCGCCAGAACGAAAAGGCCGCAACTGCAACACCGAAAACAGCAGCGCTTACCCCCTTTTGCCTCCCGCTGCCTCCCGCCGCGGAGAGACAAGCGATGAATAGCGCGGTTTTATTAACAGACTCGCCGACGCTCGCGCTGACCCGCGTCCGCGCCAATGATAAACCCGGCAGGCGGCGCCACGAGTAGCTCTGTGGCTGCGCGCGAACAGCACGCGCACAATGGCGGCTGAAAGAGGCTTTTCACCGGTGATTACAGGTGAGCGCTTACCTGAGCCGCCAGTCAAAGGGCAGGTGAGAAACGTCATTAATTTTCAATCACTCGCTTCCTCTTCTAGCGCCGCCCTGCTGGGGGGAGGGGCTTCGCCTAGCCCAGTAGGCCGAGAGAACATTTCACTGACTGAGGTGCTGGGGATGGCGGTCTGGATTAGCACAGAGCTCCTGCAGCAGCGTTCCTAACAGGCCGTACGGTCTCTGTGGACGTAAAGCAACACTGAACTTGAACCCAACTCACACAGCGCTCAGGAGCCGTGTAAACGTCGAGGTAGTCCTTATGGTCTCTGTGGACGTAAAGCAACACTGAACTTGAACCCAACTCACACAGCGCTCAGGAGCCGTGTAAACGTCGAGGTAGTCCGTTACTGGTCTCTGTGGACGTAAAGCAACACTGAACTTGAACCCAACTCACACAGCGCTCAGGAGCCGTGTAAACGTCGAGGTAGTCCTTATGGTCTCTGTGGACGTAAAGCAACACTGAACTTGAACCCAACTCACACAGCGCTCAGGAGCCGTGTAAACGTCGAGGTAGTCCTTATGGTCTCTGTGGATGTAAAGCAATATTGAACTTCAACCCAACTCACACAGAGCTCAGGAACCGTGTAAACGTCGAGGTAGTCCTTATGGTCTCTGTGGACGTAAAGCAATATTGAACTGGAACTCAATTCACACAGAGCTCAGAAACCGTGTAAAAGTCGACGTAGTCCGTACGGTCTCTGTGGATGTAAAGCAATATTGAACTTCAGTGAACTCAATTCAAACAGAGCTCAGGAGCCGTGTAAAAGTCGAGGCAGTCCTTATGGTCTCTGTGGACGTAAAGCAATATTGAACTTGAACTCAACTCACACAGAGCTCAGGAATCCGTGTAAAAGTCGACGTAGTCCGTACGGTCTCTGTGGACGTAAAGCAATATTGAACTTGAACTCAACTCACACAGAGCTCAAGAACCGTGTAAAAGTCGAGGTGGTCCTTGTGGTCTCTGTGGACGTAAACCAACACTGAACTTGAACTCAACTCACACAGAGCTCAGGAGCAGTGTAAAAGTCGAGGTAGTCCTTATGGTCTCCGTGTGAGCCGGTTTGGCCCAGCGGTAAGGCGTTAGGTTGGTAAGCGGAAGGACCTCGGTTCGATACCGCTTCGGCTCTCCTTTCTCTTCAAAAAGGTTGTGGTCTGTGGACACTGTCTTGTGACTTTTTCCATCACTTCCTACTGAAACGTTAAAATGGCTCTCATCGCTGCCCATCTTAATGCAGAAGTCATTCTGGTGGTGACAGTGTCGCGATAGGTATTACTGTCATTCTTCCCCCACCTCCATACCCCCTTCCCTCCTTCTCCCCGTCCCTAATAAGCCTACGGTTTCTGTGGACGTAAAGCAGCACTTCAGCCAACTTCTTTTCTTCTTCTTTCATGGTGCTTAACGTCCACAGAAACCATAAGGCTTGTTAGGGACTGGTGAAGGTAAGTAAGTAAACATGGTGCTTTACGTCCACAGAAACCATAAGGCTTGTTAG
>JABMCL010000448.1:0-2500 GCA_018857735.1 Alviniconcha marisindica | reverse complement strand
GGAAGACACAGCTTATAACGGTCAGCAAACAGAGACTAGAGAGGAAGACACAGCTTAAAACGGTCAGCAAACAGAGACTAGAGAGGAAGACACAGCTTATAACGTTCAGCAAACAGAGACTAGAGAGGAAGACACAGCTTAAACGTTCAGCAAACAGAGACTAGAGAGGAAGACACAGCTTAAAACGTTCAGCAAACAGAGACTAGAGAGGAAGACACAGCTTAAAACGTTCAGCAAACAGAGACTAGAGAGGAAGACACAGCTTAAAACGGTCAGCAAACAGAGACTAGAGAGGAAGACACAGCTTAAAACGGTCAGCAAACAGAGATAGAGGGAGACCGCTTATAAGGGTGAAACCGAGATAAAAGGGGAAAGACAAGCTTATCCCCCGTCAGCAAACAGAACTAGAGAGGAGGGCAAGTTTAGAGTCGGTCAGCAAACTGTTGTCTAAAAGAGGAAGATTACAGCTTAAACGGAAAACGAGATAGGGGAAAAGACCCTTTGGTCGAAAAGAGTAGGCTAACGCACGCTTTGGAAAACCAGAGACTAGTCTTTAAAAGACTCAGCTTAAAATCGGTCGCAAACAGAGATGGGGAGAAGACACAACTTAAAACGGTCAGAAAACGAGACTAAGATGAAGGCACTCTTAAAACGGTCAGCAAACAGAGACTAAGATGAAGCGCAAAACGGCAGAAAACAGAGACTAGAGATGAAGCACAGCACGCAGCAAACAGAGACGAGATGAAGCACAGCAACGGCAAAAACGAGCTAGAGAGAAGCACGTAAAACGGTCAGCAAACGAGACTAGAGAGGAAGACACAGCACAACGGTCAGCAAACAGAACTAGAGAGGAAGACACAGCTAAAACGGCCAGCAAACAGACAGAAGAAACACACAGCTAAACGGTCAGCAAACGAGACAGAGATGAAGACACGCTTAACGGAGCAAACAGGACTAAGATGAAGACACAGCTTATAACGGTCAGCAAACAGAGACTAGAGATGAAGACACAGTTTTAAAACTGTCAGCAAACAGAGACTAGAGATGAAGACACAGTTTTAAAACTGTCAGCAAACAGAGACTAGAGATGAAGACACAGTTTTAAAACGGTCAGCAAACAGAGACTAGAGATGAAGACACAGTTTAAAACGGTCAGCAAACAGAGACTAGAGATGAAGACACAGTTTAAATAACGGTCAGCAAACAGAGACTAGAGAGGAAGACACAGTTTAAAACGGTCAGCAAACAGAGACTAGAGAGGAAGACACAGCTTAAAACGGTCAGCAAACAGAGACTAGAGAGGAAGACACAGCTTAAAACGGTCAGCAAACAGAGACTAGAGATGAAGACACAGCTTATAACGGTCAGCAAACAGAGACTAGAGAGGAAGACACAGCTTAAAACGGTCAGCAAACAGAGACTAGAGAGGAAGACACAGCTTAAAACGGTCAGCAAACAGAGACTAGAGAGGAAGACACAGCTTAAAACGGTCAGCAAACAGAGACTAGAGATGAAGACAGAAGACAGAAGACAGCAGACAGCAGCACGGAACAGAAAACACGGCAGGTCTACTGGTCTACACAGTTTTTGGCGTGAGCTCAGCGCAGAACCCTCTCTGTCACGAACTTTCCACTTTCCACACTCGCCGCACCAGACCGTCATCAGCTGCTGCCTCAGAAGCATCCTCAGTTAAGATCCGCTGACCAGACAACAACCAACAGCAGCACCAGCGGGTGGCGGAGAGCAAGCCAGCTTCCCGCAGACAACACGATCAGGAAAAGAAGACGCCCCTCACACTCACAGCGACACAAACACGGGGCGGGACGGGGTCGGACGAGTTTCACGTGCCATGGCATCCTTTCCAGCCGGACGACTGGTTACGGGACAGGGACCTGTTCTTCAGCACCCCCCCACCCCCCCCCCCCCCCCCCCCCCCCCCCCCCCCGCCACCCCGCCGTCGTCCATATTACCCAACGGGGACAGGACAGGTATGAATTCCTCAAAATGCCCCCCCACCCCCCCCCCCCCCGCCACCTCCCCCTCACAACGGAACAGCCACAGGGTCTTTTGGAGGTCAGACGCGTTTCACGTGCTCAAAGCGTTTTCCCTTCTCACAACGACACAGCTACGGGTAACTGTGAGTAAGAGGGGCAACATGTGACAGGACAGGAATGAGTTCCTCGAGTGGTACCCACTCCGCCCACAACGGAAAACCACAGGGTCTTACGGAGGTCAGACGCGAGTAAGATGGACAACAAGGGGACAACAGGACAGGATTGAGTTCCTCAAAATGACCCCCTCCCCCCCCTCCCCCCCCCCTGCCCCCCTCCCCCCCCCCTTCGCCATCACAGCGAACAGCTACAGGGTCTTTTGAGGTCAGACACGTTTCACGTGCAAAGCACTGCGAAATGAGAGGGGCAACAAGGGAGGACGGGGTTCCCAAAAACCCCCCCCCCCCCCCCCACCCGTGGGTCCCCCCGGGAGAAATGGGTTTTGGATG
>JABMCL010001449.1:172500-173992 GCA_018857735.1 Alviniconcha marisindica | reverse complement strand
ACCCAAAAAACCCCAAAAAATTTTTTTTTTTTTGGTTTTTTGGGAAACCTTTTGGAAAAAAAAAAAAGGGGGGGTTTTTTTTTTTAAAATTTTAAAAAAACCTTTTCCTTGGGGGGAAAAAAAATTTAAATTTTTTCTTTTTTTTTTTTTTTTCCCCCCTTTTGGTTGGGGGGGGTTTCCCCCCAAAAAAAAAGGGGGGGGGGTTTTTTCCCCCCCCAAAAATGGGGGAAAACCCCCCGGGGGGGAAAAAATTTCCCCCCAAAAAAACCCCCGTTTTTTTTGGGGTTTTTTTTTTTAAAAAAAAAAATTTTTAACCTTTTTCCCCCCCCCCCAAAATTTAATTTTTTCCCCCCTTTATTTTTTTTTTTAAAACTTAAAAAGGGGCCCTTTTTAAAAAAAAATTTTTTTGGGGTAACCAAAAATTTTTCCCCTTTTTTTTCCCCCAAAAAAACCCCCCGGCCCCCAAAAAAAGGGAAAAAAACCCCAAAAACCCAAAAAAAACCCAAAAAAAAGGGTTTTCCCAAAAAATTTTTTAAAAAAAATTAAAAAATTTTTTTTCCCCGGTTTTCCCCCTTTTTTTTTTTTTCCCCCCCCTTTTTCCCCGGGGGGGAAAAAGGGGCCCCCGGGGGAAAATTAAAAAAAACCCTTTAAAAGGGTTTTTTTAAAATTTTTTTTTTTTCCCCCCCCCCCCTTTTTTTTTTTTTTGGGGAAAAAAAAAAAAAAAAAAAAAACCCCCCCCCCCCCCCCCCCCCCCCCAAAAAAAAAAGGGGAAAGAATAAAAAAACCAAAAAAAAAAAATTTTTTTGGGGTTTTTTTCCCCCCCCCCCCCCCCCCTTTTCCCCCCCCCCCCCCCCCCCCCCCCCCCCCCCCCCCCCCCCCCCCCCCCCCCCCCCCCCCCCCCCCCCCTTTTTTCCCCCCCCCCCCCCCCCCTTTTTTTTTAAAAACCCCCCCCCCCCCCCCACCCCCCCCCCCCCCCCCCCCCAAAAAACCCCCCCCCCCGGGGGGGGGGGGGCCCCCCTTTCCCCCCGGGTTTTTAACCTTTAAAAAAAAAAGGGGGCCCCCCGGGGGTTTTTAAACCCCCCCCTTTTTTAAAAATTTTGGGGGGGGGGGGTTTTTTTTGGGGGGAAAAAAAAAAAGGGGGGAAAAAAAATTTTAAAAAAAAGGGGGGGGCCCTTTTTCCCGGGGGGCCCCCCCGGGTTTTCCCCAAAAAACCCCCCCAAACCAAACACACACACACAGAGGAAAGAAACGAAAGGATGGGAAAGCGCTTACTCAACACTAATAGTGGACCCTTCTGACACGAGAGAGAGAGAGAGAGAGAGAGAGAGAGAGAGAGAGAGAGAGAGAGAGAGAGAGAGAGAGAGAGAGAGAGAACTCGAACTCAGAAACTTTATTTTACAAGGATTGTAGTTTAGGTTCAGTCAAAAACTAGTCCTTGCTAAGCTACTGATGAGTAAATATAAAGTACGTAAGTAAACATGGTGCTTAACGT
>JABMCL010001449.1:150000-155000 GCA_018857735.1 Alviniconcha marisindica | reverse complement strand
GTTCCAAAAACGGACCCAGTAGTATTAATTAGAATAATAACGATGTATTTCTAAAGCGCGAACAGTTCTAACATAAAAATGAGCTAGGCGCGCTGCGCAGAATAACATTTAAACACCCACGTTGTGACACCACAAGCGAAAAATGACAATAAAAGGGATTACAAGCATTTCAAACCACAGGAGGCCAAACAGCAAGGCCTGCATTACACACACACACACACACACACATACACGCACACACACGCGCACCCGCGCGAGCGCGCGCGCACACACAAACACACCACACACACACACACACACACACACACACACACACACACAACACACACCCTCATACACACAACAGCAACACACACATACAAACACAACCTCACACACAGAGAACAACAGCAACAACAACAACAACAACGCACGCACACACACACACACACACACACACACACACACACACACACACACACACACACACACACACACACCACACTACACCACACCACACACTCATACACAAACACCATCAGCATCACCACCAACGCCATAAACAACAACACCAACAACACACAGGCATGCACACCCCCCCCCCCCTCATATCCCCCCCCCCCATCCCCATCCCCCATCCCCCCACTCCCCCCCCCCCTCCCCCCCCCACACCACACGAAATGTAGAATCCCTGGCCATAGGCCAGCAGAGCTGTATTCCAGTCCCTGCGTAAGAGAGGAGCCTAGCTTCCATAGCTCTGGATGCTTAGCGGAGGGGACTTTAACTTCTGCGTCCCTTGGGTACCCCGCCGCTTGTGAAACAGGAACGGATTACACTGTGAGTCCTCTTTGCTCAGGAGAAGATTTAACTTAGCTTTTAGTGAGCCGTGTACACTGCATCGCATGCAAAAAAATGTCGCTATCTTTTTCTCCCCCCCCCCCCCCCCCCCCCCACAACCCCCGCCCCGTCCTGGTTTATTTTATTTTTATAGCAGCTTCTTATTCATCCAGCTTGGAACAAGCACTCTTTTTGTCGGTTTTGTTAACTTTGTTGCAAATTCTGTAACATCCAGAGACCTTTTTACAGGTGAATGACTCGTATAATTCGCTTTCGTTTCCATTTTACAGGGGGGGTGGGGGGGGGGGGGGCGTTGGGGGCAATAAGGGAAGGGGACTTTTTGAAGAACATGAATTTTGTATTAAACTGCAGACTGACAGCCCAGAGAGAGAGAGAGAGAGAGAGAGAGAGAGAGAGAGAGAGAGAGAGAGAGAGAGAGAGAGAGAGAGAGAGAGAGAGAGAGAAACCCACTTTACGGATTAGAGTGTCTTCTTTTTGTTTCGTTTCTTTTGCTTTTGTCTTCTTTCTTTTAAACCTCCCACAGGAGGCAAGATGGCTGAGAGAATCTCACAGAAACGGACAGTCATCGGCTTGTGTCTCGCTTGTTGGAGTCCATAGCCTGGTTCGATCCTCGCTCGACTTTGGCGACTCTCATCGCCGTATTTTGTCTCTACTCTGGCGGGATGGGGACTGAATGTCTAGCCCATTGGATGAGGACGAAAATGTAAATGACGGACTTCTGGTGCTTCTGGTCGTGCGGGAAAAGGATCCCGAGGCAGTTGGAAATCGAAGGGAGAGTACTGAGGTTTCTTCGGCGGCTTTGGTAGAGTTGCTTTATTTCCCCGCTTACAACACATAATCAGTCGAACCGTTTCAAAGGCAACACTAACTTCTGATGAGACCGGGAGCGCAGCCTATATGGGCTTTCCCGAGCGCCTAGATACTATCTTGAAGTGAACTGAACTCGCTTTGGAATAATGCCAGCTGCTTTAAACATCACATAGATCTACACTGGTTGGCAGATATAGGTCTGTGTAGTGCTGTTTCTGTGTAGTGCTGTTTCTGTGGATGTAGATATATAGAGTTTACACAATGGGCCTGAGTGGGATACCGCGAAATATGAAACACGAGTTGTATAAGTTTTGTCTTAGCCTACGAGTCTTGACGAGCTCGAAATATGAAACACTCGTTGTTTTAAGTTTTGTCGTAGCCATCTTGTCTTGAGGAGCTGCCGGGGTACGACAAAACTTACACAACGAGTGTTTCATATTTCGCGGTAACACACGAAGAAAACCCATTGTGTGAGCAATTTATTAAACGTACGTACGGTAAATCATCCTTGTATGGATCAAGATTTAAGCGTGAAATGACCATAAAACCTTTAGTCTTCAGTGACAGCCTTTTTACGCTGTGCAGATGTATAATCAGATGCGCACAAGGAATTAGACACATTCCCAGTGCATTCACCATCAGATATGCGTCCGTGTCTTGTCTTTTGACAAAACTACAAATGAAAGACTCAAAAACGCGGCACATACAAAGCATTCGTGCGACCTGTGCTTGACTGAGTATGTCAGCCCTGTCTGGGATCCATTCACTGCCAACAACATCAAGGCGCAGTGGAAAAAGTTCAGAGGCGAGGTATGGTGGGTAAAAACAAAACTACAGAAGATCAGCGTGCGTGGACACCATGCGACAACAACTGCATTGGCCAACTCTAGAAAAGCGGCGAAAGCAAGCACGCCTCACCACCTTCTACAAGTTCCACCACAGCCTCATACACTCTGAGTCAAGATACTGCCCTTCAAAATCTGACCACCCCAAGAAGAACCACCCGGCACACCCACAACCTCACCTACGATATTCCATCCCACCGGACAGCATATTTTTATAGACAGATGACCTTCTTTCCTAGGACCATCCCAGAGTGGAACAGTCTTCCCAAGAAGTGACCACAGCACCCACCGGCCCTGGCTCCTTCGCGACCAGGGGCTGCTCCCTACTAGGTCTCTAACAAGTATTAACGAAAAGTGGCTAAGTAAAGGCTGGAGTTGTGCCGGTCGGGGTTCGTCCCCGGGGACCGCTACGGTAGCCGGATTGGTCTAGCCGGATACCCCAAAGTAGTTAATACACAGCACCCACCCTCCTGTCTACATTTTTTGTTCCTTTCTTTCCTTCTTTCTCCTTTTCTTTTTCTTTCTTTTCATTATACCACTTTTTAGGACTCTGCAGACCGGACTCCCCCCCCCCCCCCCCCCCCAAAAAAAAAAAAAAGTGCAGCAAAATCTCCGAGCAGTTTTCTGCTCATTGGAAGATGGCTGCCTAACACAAAGAAGAAGAAAAAGATTGACGCAGACAAACGAGAGACGAAGAACACACCTAGGTCACAACGTTTACAGAAAGCGAAGGAGAAAGAATTTCAGATCTTTGATATCCGTACCCCGGACCTACTGACAAACGACTCGACTGAAAAGCCGGTGAACAGCACATTCAACTGAACAGTGAAAACATCTGAAATTAAGCTCCAAACGACTTACGCTTCTTTGGTTTGCGTATCTATTCAACACAGTACAGTTGAACTTATCTCCGGAACAGACGACTCAAGTCGAGCTGGCTAAGCTTGTCACGTGACAATCCCAGCAGACGACAAGGCGCACGAGACAGAGCTGTAGGCCTACGTCGGGGTGGCAGTCGAAGTTGTGTCTGCGTGCTATTTAAACGTGTTGTTGGCTATTAAAACGGCATTACTTGGATACGGACGGAATGAACGCTGCACCGTCTCTAAAAAGCAGCATAATGTGGTTGGGATAATGTTATGGACACGCGTGTGCGTTTTCGGTGAGGCAATCAACACCTGAACGCATAGAGTAAGGGAAACAATTCAAGCATGCAATGTTCTGCCGTGAGGAGAAAAGTACAAAGAAAATACCGCTGCCTTATTCAAGTATCGATGTCCACACTCAAGCGTTCTTCATGTTCGGGGCCTGACTCCATAAGGGTCAGTGTGTGAACACGGAAATGCGACCAGACCCTATTCTTTTTCCTGATACATGTAGTACTGTGCTGCTAGCATTATTACACATGAGCTCTGTTGAAGCATGGATTGTTTCCCTTATTCTGTCTCTTTGGGTGACATCGTGAAACTCCGCTGACGTCACTCATGGACTTTTATGTAAGTCTATGACTTCACTGGCACACTGTCTGTATGTAACATAGGCCTAATATGTGAGTGATATTAATGACAACAACAACAAACAAAAACATTAGTCCGTGCCTGTATGTACATTTCTCTCGATTCAGTCCCTTTTGTCCCATTCACACGTATCTGCTTACTACCACCGGATACCCAGTCAGCACGTTGAAAACCTGATGACAAGTTTATGTCACGAGTGCGTAGTTGTTAACGTTGGAATAGGCGTAAAAATATTGTCCCAGCGGGCAAGAGAGAAAAAAGACCGGGCAATATATTTCAATCGATGTCAGAGAGGAGATGAATGAGGCGGGTTGGAGAATTGAATTTAAGCGAACCAGAAAAGTCCATAGCTTTGAGAACGCTGCTCCGTGAATGGATAAAAAGTTATAGTTCAATCAAGCCTCATAATTGTAACAGCCCAGGGACACACTGGAGGCACTGCTTTCAAAGAAATGCGCAAGGAAGTCCAAAAGACAGGGTTACTTACAAACTCCAAGCACTGGTTTACGCCGGAAAGCGGTGCTCGGAGTGTGGGTTAGTTAGTGACTGGATTTTAACGTCATGTCATCTGCACCAGATGAAACTAGATGAATCAAATATAACTTCTCTCTGTTTTTTTCTTCAAAAGTGTGTGTGTGTGTGTGAGTGTGTGTGGGTGTTGTGTGTTTTTGTGGGGTGGGGTGTGGGGTGTGTGGTGTGTGTGTTTTTTGGGGGGGTGTGTGGGGTGTGTTGTGTTTTTTGTGTTGTGTGTGTTGGTGTGGTTGTTGGGGTTGGGTTGGGGTTTTTGTGTGTGGTGTGTTGTGTGTGTGGTGTGGTGTGTGTGTGTGTGTGTGTGTGTGGTGTGTGTGTGTGTGTGTGTGTGTGGGTGGGGGGGGGTTGGGGGTGGGGGGGGGGGGAAAAGGGGGGGGAGAGAGGGGGGAAGGGGGGGAAAAAAAAGGGGAAGGGGGGGAAAAAGAAGAAAAAATTTTTTTTTCTTCTTCTTTTCTTCTCC
>JABMCL010001449.1:10000-145000 GCA_018857735.1 Alviniconcha marisindica | reverse complement strand
AGTTAGCCGGTCGAGGAAATGAAACAAGTACACAGTCTGTCTGACAGGCCGGTGCAGCAGGCTACGGAAATCACGTAACCCGGCTATCCACTGACTGTCGCATTGCTCATTTCCGATTTCCAGGGATTTCCGATATTATGGGGAACATGTACACTCCAAGAGAACACGAAATTACCCGGACGAAGAATATTATAACCAAAACTCCACAGACTGTCACACCACACTGGCACACAACAACTGCTCTGGAGTTCACTGTAAGTCATGCAAACTTTTGCTCAAAAATAGTACAGCTGGTTGAAACTGACATGTTGTATTTATGTTTCGTCACTTTCTATTCGGGGGCTGTTATTACCATTGATTTGACGTATTGAAACTGATAAGTTTGGTTATTATCTCAGGCTGGGCTATATCGTGGCTAAGAAATGCAGAGTTTGGCGTTCCGGTTCTTTTAGTGATACCTCGGCAAGGAATCAGTGGTCGAACCTCACCAGGGGACGGCCATTGTTGTGATGGGGCGGGGATAGCTCAGTGGTTAGATCGCCGGACTCGTGATCGAAAGGTCGCGGGTTCGAATCCCTGCTGGAGCGGCGGGAGAATTTTCTTCTCCATGGTCAACTTTCTGTGCTGACTCTTATTTCGGTATCCGTTCCACCCCCGTGTTACCGCAGTAGCACGTAAAAGACCCCGGTCATGCTGCCAAAAGCGCAGGTGGCAGGTTACAGCTAAACACGCATACACCTTACGTGTGTGGCTTTGCATGAAGTGACATTGTGCATGGTTGTATGGTGTACACAGAACGCGCCGAGATGGCAGCAGTTTCTTGTGGCACCAGCCATGCCAGCGCTGTAAGTGCACCACTTCGGTGGATATTCAAAAAACGCGCTATAAAAAGCTATTCACTCATATAGAATCACATGCGAGCGCAGTGAGTCTGCTCGAGAGCGGACAACAGCGCTATAAAAAGCGATCAATAATAATAATATAATACAACGCGTATGGGTAATGTGTATGGTCGCTCTTCTTCTTCTTCTTTCAGTTAAGAGCCTGGCCTACCTGGGCGTAATTGGCTCTGGTGGTGGTGGTGGTCTTTGCTGTGGCTTGGTTGCCACTTAAAACACAAATGGTTGACTCGTTGTCCACAATTTACCCCCATCCTCTGGGGCAGGGGGCCTGCCTAGATCCGTGTCTTCGTGTGATGTAATCACGGTTTCTTCAGTCTTTGTGTACTTTTTCTTTGTTTCATCAACGTTGTCATATTGGGATGATATACGTGTGCGATGCTTAGTAAAAACATAGCGGATTGAAGGTTTTGCCTTTGTTACTAATTTCCTAGCGGAGCAAGTATTTGCATATTTTCTTTACAGTCTTGGTTGGTCGGGCAAGGGTGGCCAGTGTTCTCAGCCGTTGAGCCGAGCCAGTTGAAATGCTTTCCTTCTTCGTTCGTCTTTTTGCTGATTTTTCTTCTTCATCTTTTCCAAATTCTCTCTCTCTCCAAATTGTTTTCCTTCTGTCTCTCTGTCTCTGTCTCTGTGTCTCTGTCTGTCTGTCTGTCTGTCTGTCTCTCTCTCTCTCTTTCCTTCTTTAGTCTACAGCATTTTGTTTTAATCAGGTTTTGTTCATTTCTTTTAAATTTTCGTTCATAAACTGTAGGCGTTATCGATGAAGGATTAGAAATAGTGTAGCTTACCGTCCGCTGGCTGAAAGTCCTCGGCTCGATTCCGCGCCGGCTCTCCTTTCTCTTCAAAAGATGTTGTGGTTTGTGAACGCTGTCTTATGACTTTGTCCCTCACAATCAATGAAACATCAAAATGGCTCTCATCGCTGCCCATCGTAATGTAGGAATCATTCTGGTGGTGACAGCGTAGCGATAGGTATATAATCTCCCTCCCCACCCCACCGCTACCCCCATCTCCCTGTCCCTAAACCAGTAGAAACTGAGCAGAACCCCTGTTATCATTGCAATGCTTTCTCGATAAGAGAAGCAGATTTATTACTACATCCGATCTTTAAGTCCGTCGTTAATAATGTTGCCTCTGCTGACTTGTTCTGTTTCTAGGCCTACATATTCCCGCAGACTGAAGAAAGCGCAAGATGTCTGTAGTAGTATACCACTACACCAGCGTCGAAGGTCTGGACGCAATTGAACGTTCGGGCTTCATTATGGAGAGCAAGAGGAGCGTTGCTGATGCCGTTCTTGGAGACGGTATTAAATCCTCGCTTCGTTGTCACTGTCATTCCAAATATTGCCATTGTCATCACACACTACGGTCTTAAAAATGTATCATAATGTATATTCTTGTAGCTTGTACACGACTGACTTAGACCAGTCACTGGCTTGTGTATAATAGCTCAACGGAAGCGATGTTAACAGTTTGTTTTTAATTAAAACTTTCTTCTTCTTCTTCTTCTTTTTTGAGGGGGGGAGGGGTGGGGGGGCTGGGGAAACAGCTGCACGAGAAATAAAAAATCTGAAACAAGAATGGCTGCTGAAAATGCTACAGTTCAAAAATAAAATCCAAACACATAAAGGTTAAAAAGAACACTGGGTAAAATCCAATGAGACGGTCGGAAATTCCTGGACCGTTTTAAAAGTTATTTTGGGTCACAAATATCATCACAGTCATTAAATGAGGTCCATATCTACCAATTACAGCCGAAATCTGCAACAAAAAGTGAGTGTTTTTTTCACATATTTTTGTCTTTGATTGTTTCGAGTTGGAGTCACGGATAGCAAATGGCGAACGAAGCCGACGAAGTGCTGCTAGGTAAGCGGCCTCGTTAAACAAGCTACGGCAATTAAAAACCCACGGAAATGTACGGAAAACTGAAATTGCAATCTGAGAACGTTGAGTCGTGAGTACGATTGTCTTGCCAAAATCGGCACTAAGGAAGCGTTCACGTTGTTACTGGGAAACTAGGTCAAACGTCAAAATAACTCTTAAAACGGTCCAGGAATTTCCGACCGTCTCCTTTGATTTTACCGAACGCTGTTTACAACAACAAGGTGCAACATTCTGTTTTTTCATAATAAACAGCGGTCTTTTACCCTTTCGTATGTCTGCACGAGAACTAGTTCATAATTTTCCCCCTCCACCCCCCACCCCCAGGTGGTTAATTATAAATATGTGTGTGTGTGTGTGCGCGCGCGCGCGCGCGCGCGTACGTGCGTACGTGCGTGCGAGCATGTGTGAGTGTGCGTGCGTGTGTGTTTTACTGAATTTTTAAGATCAACTCAGAACAGTCACAACAACACAATCAACTGTAAGCACCACCACAACAACAGCAACAGTAAGCAAATAACAAAACCGTTTTACAGGTGTGTACCTGACGCAGCTGTCCCCAGAGGAGGGCAGACGGAGGATTGCTCAGAACAACTGGGGCGGGCTGTGGGAGGTGATGGAGAACAACGGGAAGGTCGAACGCGCCATCAAGCTGTGGATTCCCCGCGGGAAGCTGATATCATGCAACTGCGACCGCGACGTTCTCTTGCACAAAGGCAAACTCTATTTGAAGGACTACAAGTATGAGACGGTGAGGCTGGACCAGGGAGGTACTGGAAACAAATTGTGGGACAGCGTGTGTGCAATCCTGTAGTGTCTTGCACATGATCAGGCATTGGTCAAGCCACAGACTTCCACAATTGTGGGACAGCGTGTGTGCCATCCTGTAGCCCGGCCCTTACACAGGATCAGGCGTTGGTCAAGCCACAGACATGGGACAGCATGTGTGCCATCCTGTAGCCCGGCCCTTACACAGGATCAGGCGTTGGTCAAGCCACAGACTTCCACCGTACATGTTTTCGGACAGCCAACAGCTGCTTGGGTCCACGGAGTACTCTAATTTTTTCAGCCTAGTAGTGCATGAACTGTATTAGTGTCAAATGACTGGTGCCCTGGTTTCTGTTAAATGCAATCGACGATTATCCCATCGATTAAAAAAACAAAAAAAAACTCAGTGTATGTTCAGTACGATTATCTTCTCGTGGATTTGCGTGAAGCTTACCATTCCTGTAAAAAATATAGGGATCATAGAGTTTTACGGGCGAATTCTGGCCATGGTCGGTCAGTGCGGTCAGCTATAAGCAATGTCTCTGGGTCAGCCAGTATTGACGGTATCAGGGATTGCAGCCGCTAGCATAATAACAATAATAGATTACAATTATATGCATTACTAGTTGGTTGGTGAAAAATTTAAGTAACGACAAATCAGTACGCAAAAGAGATATGTTTTCAGTCTTGAATTAAAAGAAGTCAGAGAGTGAAGAGTATAATGCCCGCCAGAGAGAGGAAGAGAATTCCAGATGACAGGTCTGATGTATTGTACCTGTTCTTTTGGTACTCTTGATTGTAGTGACTTGTTAAAATTTCAAGAATGAAATAATTATGATCAACTGGGATACACAATCAGTCACACACACACACACACAGATTTTCCTCTAAATGGAATAAAGAAATACTTGACTTTTAAATATTGTATTGTGCATGTGCGTGTGTGGGAGAGAGAGGGAGGGGGGGGGAGAGAAGTACCACGTAACATCTACACTATATGGCTTCGTTCTGATTTTTATTCAAACTACATGCATCTTATTGTCTACATAAAACAGTTTCGACCAACATGAATATGGCAAAAGCCATATACAATACAAAATACTGCTACTAATAATAATAATAAAGAAGAGAATGGAGAAAAAGAAGAAAACGACTTTCTTCATCATTCACAAAAAAAGAACGAAAAGAAGAACAAGAGGTAGAGAGTTTTCCAAATCAATGAAAATACTGAACATGGATTCTCTCAGCAACAAATATAAAATGGCATGTGTACTGAGTGTGACAGAACCAAACTTGCACCTTTCTCTGATAACCAAATGGCAAAACATTATATGCACCAATGTATACAAGTCAGGAACACAAGACGGCAGTTTCAGAAAAACTGAAGCAAACAAGAAGAGTAAACGCTTGTCAACTCACACCCAAAATGAGTCTTTTCCACTTTCCTTACTTTTGTGAGCTCCAGTGATGTTCAAAAAACACCATGGTCACCAAGGCTGGTATGACAGTGCAAAGCTCAGTGCAGGCTATTATCATAGTCTCAAACATTTCATTCAGCTTAAAGAACCAACCTTCTCAAAACGAGATCCAAACACATAAAAGGTTAAGATGAATACTGTTGATGTTTTTTTAAAACATTCAGCATAAAAATAACAGCATTTTTAAACAGAATCCTTCTGTTGTCTTCTTCCTCTTCTTTTGTTTAAGAGCTGGGCTTCATTATAGTTTGATCTCTTCTGTTTGACAAAACCTGTTTTGAGAAGGCTAGTTCCTTTAAACAGCAACAAAAACAAAACAAACCCCCCACAGTCATTAAAATTAAGGCATCTGGCACACATATGGTCAATTACATCTTTTAAATACAAGAAAAGCCTGGAAAGTAGAAAGTCTCACCATGTTCAACATATCAGCCTTGGTCATCTTGCAAAGTCATGGTATGAAAGAAAAGAAAATTCATCAAAACCAGAAGCAAAATCTTGGTTCATTGTTCACAACTAAAACCGGTTACTTATGTTTGAAAATAATTCAGAAAAATGATTCATAATGACCGAGGACCACAAAAATTGGAAATGCAGAATTTCTGGCAGCAGGCAGATCTATATTCTGACCCACTACAGAGAGACTCTTTGACTGGCCAGGATTCTAAGCAGAGCAAAGGAGACCTTGCATTTCTGTATCCCTGGAATGCCAACATGGAAGACCCTTTTTTCTTCTTCATGCAATTCTAAAATCAAAGAATACAAACTGTCCGTACTACCAGGAGAGGTAAATAATAAACTGAACAAAAGTGTTAATTTTTGGAATGATCATTGCAAAGTACAATTCAACACACAGAAACTAAAAACAGAATGTGTACTGTTGCAATTATCCAACACAAAAACAAAAGTTGAAAAACAGAGGAAAACAAAATTTCTAAACATAAAAGTCGATTCAAAGCACAAATTTTTTTGGCCATGATTATTAGGCATTCATTCAAACTTTGTTGATTCTTTTTTCAGCAAAGTTAAAATTGTAACACTGGAACACCCCTAACCTGTTCAGATTGTCAAAGTTTCTTGTTGATTGGACCGAGTTTGATATAAATAACCACCTCTAGAAAGGCATGGTAAATCCCAATTTATTCCTTTCGAAAAATATGGGAGGGTTCTGTTTCAGATGAAGGCAAATGCAGTTCCATTGTATAAAATAAAAACAATATTCAAAAGACTGCAGACTGGCAGAGATGAATCTGTTATCTTGCTTGTTTCATGGTGCAAACTCTAAGCATAAGGCCTGTTTTTATCAACTGTATTATCTTAAGTGGTGGGGGTGGGGTGGTGTATGAAAACAGGATGGGGTATAAAGACCTTTTACATCCTTTGACTGGGTTGGTCCTGTCAGACAATGTATAAAGTCATGCACTGTCTCTTTGTAAACTCTAAAACTGCAGAGTTCAAGCTGATTTCTCTTTCAGTATAAGGTCCATGTAGGCACAGGTCAACAAATCTTCATCCTTCACCCCCAGTTTTTGCATAAGGTCATGGGCTATGGCCTGACCTTCCTCCAGAGACTGGCCATCCTTCAATCTGACCTGTGACCCAACAAGCAAATCATATATATATATACATTTTCAGAGCTATGAAAACACTTTGCATTGACATTTTAATTTAAAACAGACTCTCTACAGTATCAACACATTTTAGAGGCATGTTGTGTTTTGCTTCAGTCTATAGATGCAATGACATGCTAATCCAGATGGAAAACAATAAAATAAAATACAATATTAAATTTAAAAAAATAAAACATCAGTAAGAAAAACAATTACAACCCTCACCACCACAACAAAATACAAACAAGAACTAAAGTCTGTTTATGCTCCACAACTAAGCACACTGGAGGCCCAAAAACTTTGGGTCTTTTCACCATAAATACAGTAGCAGCAGCAGCAGCAGCAACAGTGCAGTAACAGCACCACTACAACCACCAACAAATCAACTGTAATATCAGCAGCAACATACCTCCAGTTCCATGAAGTCCCCCAGGTTGTCAACCTGATCAACATGAACTCTGGTCTGCCCCACCATGTACAGATATCTTGTCTTCTTCACCACACCCCGAACATCTAACGCCAGGCTCAGCACCTTCTGTAACCACCATGACATGGGTCTTCAGGGGCAAGTTCTCAGGTTTATGTTCTCAATTAGTACTGAATTACGTGTTGTCCAGACTGTGTTAGTGTGTATGCATACAACTACAATACAGATCACAATAGAACAATACTTTATTGATCCTTAAAAGGAAAATTGGTAGCTTTATGGCCACATTTCAGGAGGGATTTAACTGAGTGTTTGTGGGAAGTGCAGTGGGTGTAATTTGGTAAAAAGAAACGCATACAACAACAGATGTGCACATACAAAACAAACTCCCCTCCCCCTCCCCCTCCACAGATACCCACCCCCCATCCCCAACACAGTGGTCAGACAGCAAAGGTGCATACAAGTTGATCAGTGTTGAATGGGCAGAAAACATGAATCAGCATAAATCAATAAAAGGAGGTATTGGTAACAAACAAATAAAAGTGAGACAATTTCACCTTGTGATAAGGCATTAGACTGGTAAGCAGATGGCATCAGTTTGATGCCACTCTTTGCCTCACTTTTCTGTCTTCAAAAGTTGTGAATTTTGGACACTGTCTTGTGACTTTGTTCTCACCATTAAGGAAACATTAAAATGCCCATCTTAACGTAGAATCATACTGATGGTAACACTTACACTACAGTGGAGCATTAGGTAATAGTTCCCCCTTCCTTTACCTCCTGGGATCTATCTTGACCAGTACCTCTCCAGAAACAACTCAAAAGTTATACAAGTCTAATGAACAAAGTAACAAACAAAAACAAACAAAAAAACTACTACCTTCAGATTTTCTGGGTCACTGACTTCAGTTTTGTGAAATTCACTGAGCTTGGGCCCTGCATGGTCCGGCCTGTTGTAGTAAATCAACTCTGCTGGACTGCCCTACACACACACACACACACACACACACACACACACATACACATGCACACACACACAGATATGAGATAAGGCACACATTACATACACAAACATGTGCACAAATATACATATATATAGACACACATCATCATCATCATCACCATTGGCTGCTCAAGGACAACTGTTACACAGTATCCTGACAAAGACAGTAGCCTAAGAAGTAACTTCACAAGATGGATTAGTTCATTCTAAATTCTAACACTACACAAAGAACAGATTTATTCCACACCATAGTCTTTGACTTTGCCCAAGGTGCCCATTTTGACACATAAGCACCATTCTTTGTGAAAGAATGCATCTCTTCCATACTTGCAGGTCTGCAGTATCCTTAGCTGAATTGTATTGTTCATTACCCCTGACTCACCCATTCTATCCTTAAACCTCAAGTCACCCTTTCTGACACACAAAGGTGTATTTTTTTCCATACTGGTCTACAGTACATTCAGCTCGTCACCCTTTCTGACACACAAAGGTGTATTGTTTCCATGCTGGTCTACAGTACACTCAACTCAAGTCACCCTTTCTGATACACAAAGGTGTATTGTTTCCATACTGGTCTACAGTACACTTAGTTCAAGTCACCCTTTCTGACACACAAAGGTGTATTGTTTCCATGCTGGTCTACAGTACACTCAGTTCAAGTCACCCTTTCTGACACACAAAGGTGTATTGCTTCCATGCTGGTCTACAGTACACTCAGCTCAAGTCACCCTTTCTGACACACAAAGGTGTATTGTTTCCATACTGGTCTACAGTACACTCAGCTCAAGTCACCCTTTCTGACACACAAAGGTGTATTGTTTCCATACTGGTCTACAGTACACACAGCTCAAGTCACCCTTTCTGACACACAAAGGTGTATTGTTTCCATGCTGGTCTACAGTACACGCAGCTCGTCACCCATTCCGACACACACAAAAAGCTGTGGTTTTTTTCCATACCTGCACTAAATACCCTTAGAATAGATTCAGTCCCCTATTCTGACACACACAGGTGTTTTCTCCATACCTACCACATCTTTAGCTTGAGTCACCCACTCTGACACAGAAAGGAGTTTTTTCCACACCTGCAGTCCATTTAGCTCAAACTGCCAATCCTGATACACTAAAATTGGTAAAAAGGTGGGACTCGGTGGGAGGTTTTGTAAGTCACACATTCTAACACACAAAGGTGTTTCTTTCATACCTGTAGTTAGTATGCTTCAGTTGCTCATTCTGACACACAAAGGTGTTGTTGTTTTTCAAATCTGCAATCCCCCGGCCTTAGCCTCAGTCACCCATTCTGACACACAAAGTTTGTTTGTTTTGTTTTTTCTTTCCCAAACCTGCATTACCCTTAGCTTGAGTTACCCTTTCCAACATTTGATTTTTTTCTCCTTTTTTTTCTATACCTGCATTACCCTTAGCTTGAGTGGTCCATTCTGACACATAAAGGTGTGTTTTTCAAAACCTGCAATACCCTTAGTCAGAGTTGCCCATTCTGACACCCACGTTTTTTTCTTCTCTCCAGTCTGCAATACCCTTAGCTTGAATCACCCATCCTACATGGTTCAGGAGCTGTGTGAGAGTCGAGGTGGACGTCCTGGACTGTCCGTCCTAATGAGCCTTCTGGTTTCCGTGGACGTAAAGATTTATTGCACCGTGCTTCGGCATTGGTCACAACTTGTCCCTAATATGTCAACTGACATCTGAGGACATAAAGCATCACTTCATCATCATCATCACCCATTCTGACACACAGAGGTGTTTTTTCCATACCTGCAATTCCCTTAGCTTGACTTGAACCATCCCTTCTGACACACAAAGGTGCTTTTTTCCATACCTGCAATACCCTTGAGTTGTCCATTCTGACACACAATTTGGGTCACATAGTTGTCTTTTCTACACCCCATGACTCGCTTGAGCCACCCATTCTGACACACAAAGGTGTGAATTTTGTTTTTTTCCCCCCATATGCTCCCAACACCATGCCTCATTCCATGGGCATGTATATATATATTTCAATTGACACATGGCAATAAAGATATATTGATACCTGCAACACCCTTAGCTTGAGTCGCCCGTTCTGGCACACAAAAAAGGTATCTTCCTGCTGCAGGAGTTCGCCCTCAGTACCACTCAGCATCCTAGCTCTTTCAGTCAGCTCTGCAACGTTTTTAACCCGTGCCTTGATTTCTACATTGTTGGGCATGGTCACCTCTGGCTGCTGGGTCTCAGGATGCTGAAACGGCAACACAACATCAACAATAATTTTGGTAAGAGAATAATAGTTTGTTTTTAAATATTTAAAAAAAAAATGGGGTGGCGGTGGGATAGAATTGTTGCAGAGTTCAGCTGTGTTAAAGTCGTGGTGGCCGTCCCGGGCTCCCCGGCCCTAACACCAGTAACAGTCCATACGATCTGTGTGGACGTGAAGCAGCATCGAAAAAGATGCATTGCTTACTAGTAATACTACAGCTTTGTCACACAAAACACCATGCCGTCACTGTGTCTGTGAGGTGAATGGTGTCACTCAGTGTCAGTGCTCATACTTACAGGTAGTTTAAATTTCGCTGAATTAAAAAAAAAATCTGCATAGTTAAATCGGCCAATACTTCACAAGCACACGCGCTCTTCTGCAGAAACAGCCATAAATGTTACAATTACGATGCGGTGTTTTTTTGTTGTTGTCCGTTTCCCGCTCCTTCCCGCTGAGAGGGCCGAGCGGAGGCCTGCCCGGGATGAATTAAAAAGTTCACCACTCGGTGAAAAAAACTGTTTTTTACTCGAGTGTACAGAATGTTTCGGTATTGTTCTAAGTTCATTGTTTCCCACCGGAATTCGGGTTCAGCATGAATAAATACAACTTCTAGCAAAAAACGATGTTTAATACCGAAAAGGGTGCCACGACAGCTCTCAGGATTACTGCATGCGGTCTACGGGGAAGTGACTCTTTTTTTTTAAAAGTCAAGTCCCTACTTTATAGCCTCCCCTTGTTAAAACTCTTTGCATCAGTTCAGTATTATATTAAAATAAAGCGATCAACACTTTTTTTTAAAAGAGCTATGAGCTAGAAATAACTCTTAACTGCCAATAATTCATGTTCTCATTACTCTGTTCGTGCAAAGTGTTCAAGCTTTGGCGATGATGGCAAGTTACCCTGTGACATACTTTCCTGGTGCTTGTGTTTTGATGAGTTCTACAAATTATTCCGCGCTGTCTATGTACTTCTGAAGAATATGAACAGAATCTGCGAGGAAGAATGTGATATTTTGTAACATTTTGAATTTTCATATGATTGTGATGAAAAGACTACAGAGAAGGGATTTCCGAAAAACAATATTTACATACAGTGCACTATATCCTGATGCGGACTACCAACAAATTGGCCAGCCATTTTGCGGTCTGTTCTGAGCGAGCATCGGAAGCCAGGTAATTTTTTTCATGAACAGATATTTTGTGTGATCATACATGCGAAAATGAGCAAGTTGCATGGTACATGTAGTATCTTTACTTTCAGCCAGTTCAATTAGGTGCTCGTCTGATCACAGATCCTTCGTCGATTTTCTTTTATTTGCTTGTCTGCCTGTTCTGTATCAAGGCAACCAAACGAAAATTTTAAACCTGACTCTCCCTTGGCGTTGCAGGAAACTTTTTCTGGCTGTGTGTGATACTGGGAATGAAGTGCTTGATACCTTAGTCACCGACGAGTACATCTTGTGCATTTCAAGTGTTATGAAAAGTTTTTGTTAATGCATTCTGTGCTATTTTCCTGATCTGCAGGGACCCTCTTGGTGCCCTTTTAATATTTGCATAAAACAAATTTAGAGAGCAAACTAGGGGACTGAACTCGTGTGATGCCTTTCGTTTTGCTTTCTTCCTGCGCGAAAGCGACCTGGACAGACGCTGAGACAGTTTCGGTTTTGACAAAAAAGCAATTCACAGAGTGTTTTTTTGAAGCGACATGATCCTGGTGGGTTCATTGTAGGTTTAGCAGTTTGAAATATACAGTCACCTTATTTTTCTCTGTGGGGGGGGAGAAAAAAAAGCAGTTAAATAGAGACTGCCTCGTGAAGTTCACTTGTGAATCGAATTTTCTTTGTCTTCAAATTCCAGATCAATTTTAGGACCAATCGGAATGGTGATTTTGTATTTCGACTGACAACACCCTGAAGCTCGAAGCGACGAGTAATGATGCCAACGAGAAGTTACAAGTCACGACGGCTCACCATGCCTAAGAAAGCAGCTCGGAAGTTCGGTGCAGCACTGGCAAGGTAGGCAGATCTGTGCCTGAAGTCCAACCCATCGTCCGTCAATTATCCGCCTCTTGCCACCTTGCCCCCACCCCACAAACCAGACTAACAGATTTCTCCTCCTTCTTCTTCCATTCAGTGGCAACGACCATCATTTTGAAGATTGTCACACTCACACAGTCACAATTGTGATCGGTGCAAAAAAGCCACACAACATAACCGTGACTGGAACTAGCGGAGCAGTTCGAGGGTGGGAGCATTTGCAATTTACTCTTGAAAATTGTTGCAGTCAACAGTGGTGGGACCAGGGGGAAAGGAAGATCTCTGAAGACAGTTCTTCAGGAGGGTATGGGTGGAAATAGCCAAGAGTTTCTGTGTAGTGGAACAGTGTTAGCCAGTTTTCAGTGTCTACAGTGATCAGTTCATTGCGGGATTTGTAAAGCTAAAACTGTAAAACTAAAAAGCAGAGAGTCTGGCATTTGTGTGTTTTGACTTGTGAGAACTCGAACAGAAGATGATAGAACTGGTGCTTGAGCCCTGATTTTTTAGTCCTGGAGGGCCCATCTTGCTGACCTTGGACTTGACAGTGTCGCAATGTCACATTTGTCATTTTGCCAGCTTCATATTTAAGGCCCAGTGATTTAGTGACTAATAAATGACAGGCCTGCAGAAGTTAAAGTGGAATTCAACCAAAGAAGCATCATGGTCCCTATCCACAGGAATGGAATAAAAGAAATTGACACATCACACAGCTTTACTTTATAGAATTTCTTGTCCTGTTTGCTAAAATTTGATGTTTGGAACTATGAATATGATTATAACTTGAAAGCCATGAAACACAAGATGGTGAGTGTTGCCATTTTATACTATTTAGTGTTATTGGTGACATTGTAAACAAGGCCTGAATGTAAAAATCTCAAATCTACATGTATCGTAAACCAACCCTTTTCTGCTTCTCATTGGTAAAAAGTGAATCAGCATGGCTGCACTCTGAAGAGCTCAAATTCAAAGTGAAAAAGTACCAGTGCTTTTGTTTAAATATTGATAAAGTGATAAAACAATCATGTGAAGCATACTGATGAAAATATTTGCACATTTTTGACATTTCTTGGCCAACTTGAGTCTTCTGTTTGTAAACTGACTGTACTACTACTACTAGTACTACTAGTACTAGCCCACAGGGCTAGGAAATGTAAACAGCCACTAGCCTGAAGGAATTATGCTTCTTAGTCCTACAAGCCTAGCTCCAAATTTGTTTCCCCTTGATTTTTGATTATGAAAACCATTTTTCCACATTTTCATGGTTACTGAAAGTTATTATAGAAAAGCTACTGAGTACTGATCACTGTACAAAAGTAATACTGTATACAAGTTGAAATGGTGATTGCATTGCACTTTGCAGATGACTCCACATATTTATTTGTGGGGCTCATTAATAAGTTTAATAAATTCAGAGAAATCGTTTTGGCAAAAGTGTCAATGAGAAGAAGGCAAAAGTAAGAGTTGCCTGTCACAGTGTGAGGCAAGTGTTTTGGATCTTGACTTGCCTGGAGGCATTTTTACCCTTTTTGGGTGACAGGGGCATGCATTTCTGCACCATCATAAAAGGTATATGATGCCACAATTTTTTTAATTGCCAGCCCATAACATGCTTATAATGATTAATCCCATTTCTACATTGATTTTATTTTTAGATTGTTACAGTTACAGTTACAATGTTAGCTTTTCATAGTTGTACAAAAACAAACCCCATCCCCCACCCCCAATTTCTTTTCTTTTTTAAAGAATTTTGTTTTGGTATTTTATGTCAGTTTATGCAGTATGCATCAGTAAATTATAATCAGTACACATGATCACTCTTTTAGTTTTACCAGTTTTACTTTCAAAAGTTTTAGTTTTGTGATAATGATGTTTATTTACAATTACAGTATTGTGTTAAATTGCAAGGTATGAGATTGGTACACATACTGACAGTGACATAGCAATGATATAAGATTTCTGCTTTCTTGATGTTAAGCTGCTGGAAAAATAGTGGAATAGTACCATTTCCCTTCTGTACTTACACTAAATAAGTAATATACAGTATTACTTTTGTACAGTGATCAGTACTCAGTAGCTTTTCTATAATAAATGATTGAAAAAGATCAAACATATCTTTTTTGTGTGCTTTAGAATTAGAGCATTTTCTGCTCTCTCTTTTTTTCAACATTGCCCCTTCTGTTTAAATTAAAATGCATTTATCTGCATAGAATGATAGATTATACTTATGTTTAAATGCTTTGTGAATTGTCTAGATCAAAGCTGGCCACGCAGAGACCGGCGAACTCAGGTGCAGGACGAAATGGCCAGGCACACTGCATGACACCAGAGGAGCTGTGTCGCTATGATGATATTTGCACTGGTCTAATCATTGACCCTTACATGGGTTTTCAAACCCACAAAATGAACATAAGGTAATGTAATACACAGGAGAAAGTTAAACTGTTGTAGCACTCTTTATCAATATCCTATCCTATCATTTCTTTGTAGAGCAGGTTCAGACTTTGATGATCACATTTTTACTAGTTTTACTACTTTCAGTTTTGCTCAGCAGCTAAAGGCAAAGGATTGATCAGGGACAAGCATAATGCAGGATAATGAAGCTGACATGTTTCTGATCTGGAAAAAGTATCAGGTAATGAGCTATGTATGTCCACGTTTGGAGAAAACATGTAATTTTTCAAAACCATCTTTTTCCCATCTCTAACTTGTCTAAGTTAGTAAATCTTCAGTGAAAGAAGTTGTTACAGGAAGTAGTTCTGTGGACAATTTGCTTGTACACAGATCATATTAATATAATAATACACTTCCATCAGTGGTGTGGTAAGCATGAAATGTTCATGAGGAAGGTGCGTATATAATTTTGCAATGGAAGTGTTTGAAACTGCCTTTCAGAAGGTCTGGAATTCTGGAAAGAGACTGGAATTTTATCACTCAAACTGTAGTTAAATCTGTACCATGAGGCTTATGACTTTCCTGATATTAGTTTGTTTCAGACAAATTTCTCAATTTGGAAGAAGCAGTTGTGATGTTCCTTAACATGTTCACTTGAGAACACTGCACATAAGCCGATACGGTGCAAATGTGAGAAAAACTTTGCTTGCAGACTGTTAAAAAGAATCAGCAGAATCTGAACAGTGTACATGCTGTATACAAGTTGTAGAGAAGAATACAGTGGGCACAAAAGCCAGAGCATCCAGTAGATGGATCTTGCTCTTGGGCATACATGCCAAAGTTCTAAGTCAAACTTTACTACTCCATATCATTACTTCAGCCATCAATCAGTATGACCATCTCAGTCACATTAATTTTGTTATTAGATGATGCAGAATTTTGCTGCAGGATAAGCTGTTGCTCTGATGTCTCGTTGATGTTGTAGGTTCCGACCACTGTCAAACCAAGCGGAGCTGAAGAGGATTGTGGAAGAGTTCATCCGTGACCAGGACTATGAGAAAGCACATGACAGTCTTCTTGCCGTGGATCCCCGGCGTGTGGGTCCCCTCATAAGAACGGAGCGTGAGCAGAACCTGATGCGTCAGCATGTAAGAAATGGACCTCCCAATACATCTGACTGGCATAGTTTGGTTGTACTTTTAGACAGCTTTTCTCAGCTTGTCTTGTTTGTTTGTTTTTAGCTTGAAGGTCTCAGCACAGACATATCACATTATCAGCATTGTGATAATGCATTTGATTGCATGAACAACTTGGGGGTGGGAGGGGGGCAGTTTGGAGTTTTAAGGAAAGGTGCAGCTGTGGCCTGTTTTCAGGAAGTGAAAGTTTAAAATCAGAAACAGAACAAGGCCCAGATCACTCGTGCAGAATCAACACACAAGGGAGTTCACTGGCACTTGAAATATGTAACATAAGTACAACAAAGACCTCAGTTATCTATGGTAACTCTTACCTGGCATGTGTGTAAATACAAGGTACATGGGATAACATAAACTCAACCAGGGGTGCATCCTCAAAGTGAAAATTTAGCTTTCAGCCCCAGAATTGCCGTCTTGGACTATTTGACTTAAGGCCTCATTGGAGTGAACAATGAGTAATATACTTGATGGTCAAGATGCACACACACACACACACACCAAACCTCATATATGTATTCAAACAGGAATGAACTCACAGGACATTTGCATTCTTTTATCAGATTTACTGCTTCCTGAAGATGTTTGACAAAGACGCTGGTTTTGAGATAAAACCATGCCAGCGCTACTCACTGGAAGAGAACCAGGGAGGAAAAATTGTTGCAACTAAGGCATGGTGAGGGTTGATTGTTATTTCTTTGTTATTTATACAGCCTCTTTTCAGTGTTTCCTTTTCTTCTTCTTTTTGTACCACTTTCAATGACCTGTAGGCTTTAGGCTTTACTTTATTTCAAGACAGCACTCGCATTATCACAGTGGTGTATTAAAATGATTGAAGGTTGTAATCCTCAGTAATCTGTTTCTCCAATCAGGTTTACACATTGTTTGATAGAACTAGTCACACACATAATTGTAATGCTACTTTTGATGTTCCTCATGTAGTGAGTTTCAAGGGTTCATATCCTCCCATGTCAAAACTTCAAACGTTCATTCTTTTTTTCTTGGACATTGTTTAAGCAAAGTAATGTAAACCTACCATGATCAGGTGGTGCTAACTTGTTATTTGGTTGGTGGGAGCATTCCAGTGGCAGTGTGTATGATAATAAAATGAATAGTTGTCAAATGCCTCATCTCAAGATGAACCCCAAGTGCTTCACACTGGCAACTAATACACACTGACGATGACTAATTACACAAAACACCACCGCAGTCCAAACTGAGGTGAAAAAGAACTGCTTCGATTGCATCTGTCTTGTGGCTGAATGTTGCGGTCAGGAAAAAGAAGGAGTGTATCTCCATGCTGGTTGGTTGCGTGGGAGAGCTGACAGCTGAGCAGGAGAAGGAGCTGCTGGTGTGGGGGCAGAACGACTTCAGTGTCATGTGGTCCAGCCGCAAAAAGAGGTCGCAGCTCTGGCTGGGTCCTGCCGCTTACATGAATCACGACTGTAGGCCCAACTGTTTGGTAAGTGTGGTTGGGGGGAGTCCGGGAAGGATAGTCTTTCAGTCTCTTACAAAATGGCAGAAAAGGCTTTGAAGGAAGAGAGGGAGGGTGGTGTACAAGAAACTGGGTCTCCCATGAACAGACCAGTTTACTGACCGTAGACTTTGTTCCACACAAGTGTTTAAAGAGCAAGTTGTGGAGTACACAAGTTTCTTTGTACTGGCAAGGTGGTGGCAGTTGGTCTTTCCTGTTTTGGTAGGTCGGAGTGCTTGGGATGAGCTACCTGTGGGTACATGGTACATGTGGGCCCCCCCCCCCCCCCCCCCCCCCCCCCCGTTGTGATTGTGTTTGGACTGCATTATTGGTCTGACCCTCTTCTCCATCCCTAATAGACCAGGCTGTAAGTGGTCTCTGTGGACATTGAGAAGAAACTGACTGTGAAAGTGTAAGCTCTTGCCACAAATCTGTCAAATAAGCTGAAAAAATATTTTTGCCAGACTTGACCTCATCAGTGTACAGCCACTTATTGGCAGTGATGTATGTCCCATGCTTTTTGATTGACGGGGGGGGGGGGGGGGGGGGGGGGGGGTTCCATTAGTCGTGACACATTTTAGCCCATCACCTTCTGCCCAAATTGCAAGGACGAGGAAGACTGGAGATGCAGAGCAAGGGGAGTGCTAAAAAAAAAATTAAATGGGGCTTTCCTCTTGTATGAATTTACAACATGGGGGCTTAATAAAAGAAAGAAGAAGAAATGGATTCATTCATGACTACTGTAATACTAAAGGGAAGTTGGCTCTGACAGGAATCACAGGATGGGAAAGGGGAGACAGGCAGCTGTAGAAACTCTTGCATGAAATGCAGCTGTAGCACAGATTGCTGCTGTGTTAGAGAATGGTTCATGAAAGGGTAGGGTTAGGGAAATCATTAATACCATTATTTGTGACGTGCATTTGAGAGGGAATCCCCCCTTTTAATCAGAGCAAATAAGCTTCACTGTTTGTCCACCTTAGTTGTGCCTTGTTCCTCATGTCTGCATTTGTCAGCATATGCCATGTGATTGCAATTATATGTAGAGGGGTTCAAATAGATAAATATCAAAAAATATTTTTTTTATTTTACAATACAATACAATTTTATTGTCTCTGTGTAGAGAGATTTGCTTTCTGGCTTGTCATTTACATAAAAACATTCAATGCAATTAACAATAAAACATCAACAACTCAATGAAACACGGAGCTAAAAAACGCTCAGATACAAGGGAAATACTTAACAATGTACACACACACACGCACGCACCCACACACACACACCAGTAACTTAAAACATTCAATAAATTACAATAAAACATAATTCCTTAAACAACAAAACACTAAAATCGAAACACTCAATTGACTACAACATATATTCATGTACAGTGTTCTTACTCATACGTCTGTTTGGGTTTTGTTTTTTATTTAACCAGGAAATTCAAAACTAAAAGTAAACCCCACACTTAAAACAAAATTAAGAGGCTGCTGTGTGCATAGCTACTATTCAAGAACAGAGACAAGATTTGTTTGGAGTTATTTTGGCCTCTGGTGTGAGATGGTTTATTGATTGATTGATTTTCAGTGTACTTATGCTATAAATAATGACATTTCGATTTATTGTTCCTTGCAGTTCAGATCAATTGGGGACAAAACCTCTCTGGAGGTGATCCGTGATATTGCAGTGGGTGATGAAATTGTTCTGAGCTATGGCGAGGACTTCTTTGGCCCTGGCGTTTGCGAGTGCAGTACATGTGAAGAGTATGTGATTTTGGATAGTCATTGTAGCCTCCCTTTTTTTGTGTTTGTGTTCTTTTGTTTACAGTATCTCATTTTTTTTCCCCTCCACAGCCTAGCTCTGTTTCTCTGTTTATTCCTCTCTCTCTCTCTCTCTCTCTCTCTCTCTCTCTCTCTCTCTCTCTCTCTCTCTCTCTCTCACAAACACATGCTTTCACTTTACATTTTGTAGTTTTAGTAAAGTGATAAGTAGCTGTGTTATGGATAAAAGAACTCGCCTTCACAAAACTGGTTACATCCAGCAGGTGGAAGAAACCGAAATAAATGCTTCACTTTTCGGATTTTGTTTCAGAGTGCTCCTCAGACCTTATATTCAGTTCCTCAGAACTGGTTACATCCAACAGGTGGAAGAAATAATAAATACTTCCCTTTTGGGATTTTGTTTCAAAGTGCTCCCTGACTTTGTATTCCATTTGTCAGCTTAGTTTGATTTTTGACCTATGGCAGAACTGGCTTCACACTGCAGTGATAAGTGTCCTAGCCTGCCATTGTTGCACACGCCGCCTATTGATATCGGGTACCATGGATCCATTCTTGCTTCACATGAGGAACAAGATCAAAGAGGCTGGATAAAGCCATGCGGCCAGCTGTGACACCATACATTGTTTTGTCCAATCAAGTCCTACTAGTCATCGCTGACGCAAAGGAATTTTAAACTGAAAGTAAAATCAACAGAGCATTTGTGAAACAAAATCCCTGATGTTGAGTTTTTATTTTGATCTCGTTACCTGTTGGAGAAACACTGGCTGTTTTGGGCAAAAACAAGTTTTCCAGGACACTAGTTTCTTTAAGATTGAATGTCACACGGTTGAAAATTGGGCTGTACAAATAATGCTGTGTTGATTTTATTCATTTTAAAACTTGAATTTCATTGTTTTTTGGGACTGGATGTAAAAAAAAAAAGTACCTTCAGGTATCAAAACTGGCAGGTTGTGTGTTAGACTACAGTGATGGGTTGTATGTTTTATAGAAGATCACTTAATTTCTGCAATGGATTAATAAAGTTGTCTTGTATCTATCTTGAATCTTACTGTGTTAGGTTGTGTAGATATTGACTGGTATAACCCTGGCAGTGGTGGTGACAATGGTGTTAGGTTGTGTATGCATTGAACGCCTGCCTGGCAGTGGTGACAACAGTGTTAGGTTGTGTATATGGAATGCTTTAACACTGACAGTGGTGATGGGTTGTTTTTGCAGGCTGAAGCGAGGCGCCTTCAAGCCCGCTCAAGAGGACAACACTGAGGAGGAGACCACAGAGCGCTTGCGGCAGGTGCCATCTCGGATCAGCACTCGGGCAGAACGCGCCATGCAGAAAGGTGAGACAAGATCAAACCTTGGTGAAACCCCAGTTCCAGCTTGTCTGCTGCTAGGGTCCCCCCCCCCCCCCCCCTCCCTTGTGATTGTGTTTGGACTGCATTATTGTTCTGACTTGAGTGTAGTTTGAGGTATGTATGAGAAGTTTGAATGTGTGTTGATGCACAGTGCTGGTGGTTCTTGTTGATCCTGAGACATCCCTGACATGACGTTAAAATACAATTTCTGTCCAATTTGCTACTCCTGTGCTTCTGGTGCCTACAAGAATAACTGTCACATTATTGCAAAAGAACTGGCAGAGGGGGGAGTTCTTGTACTAAGACAGCTGCTGCACAGGGCAAACTGATGGCAGGTTGAAGGAGGTGGGGTTCCCACCTAGCCACCCAACTTCTTCCACCTTCCTTGGTTTCAACCATCACAAGGAGTGAAGCACTACCTCCTGAGGTCCAGCGTCAAATTGATAGCAACACATGTGATTCCTTTCGTAAAGCCTCCGCAAACTTCTTTGATGATGATACAGTCTCGTGGCAGCATTGGAAGGATATAGGCTGTTCAGCTTGAAGTGTTTTAGACCCAAACACAGAAAATGCTCAAAAGAATGCTATTTATTTGAACAAGACTCAACTTGCAAATTTTTGGGTTAATTCCTTTTGTCAAGCTACAAAACAACACTTAAACAACTGTTAAACAATGAAAAGTGAGATGGAAAGCTAAACCACTTATCTGTTTTTCTTAGAATGCTAGCAGTCATTTTTGTTTGAGATTAGTTTTTTTCAGGTGTTTCAGAGCTGGATCTTCCTCATCATAATACCTAAGAATTTTCTGCGTCTCCTTTTTTTTTACAAATGTACATCCAGATCTAGATTCCAGTCACAGACGAGTGTGTGCAGTGAGAATGACCTTTGAACCCTGAAGGATTATTGTGACACATAGAAGAAATTGACATACCAGTTTTGAAACACTCATCTTTTTAAATACCCAGTGTCATGCACATGCACACACTTTTTAATGCTGAATCTCATTCTTTGTCTGTCCGTCTGTCCCCCTTCCCCTGAAGTTGCACTGTTGGCTGTTGATTTGGGATGGTATTCAGCATGGTTCACTTTCTTGCCTCAGGTAACCTGGACAATCGGACACGCAGAATGGAAGCTAACGCTGAACTGCTAAAACTGCGGGAGCTGAAGAAGCGAAAGGTGACGCGGTATGATGCTGAGATGATCATCCAGGCCAACCAGCACCTGCCGGATCCGTTGCCCACCAAAGCTGGGCCTACACAGCAGACTGCACCCTCGCCCTCTTTAGCCAAAGGGCCTAGCACCAGCCTCTCCAAAACAACAGCAGAGGAGAGCCATATATGTACAGACTTGTTTAGCACAGACTCTAGCTCAGACCTCAGTGCCTCAGCATCGCTGTCTGAAGGCAAGACTGTCTGCAGCCCGTCCAATCCGTGTGTCCCAAGGCAGCGAGGAAAGCGGACTCTATCGCAAGCGAGCAAGTCAGCCCAGAAGCGCTCTCGGCTTGGCGGCAAAGCAGAGATGAAAGATGAGAACCAGCCTGTCGTCGGAGAGGAAGCCGTGCTGGAGTCGGAGAATGGAGAGTGCCAGACCTCACCGAGGACAGGCAAGAATTTGAATGACCCTGACCTTGACCTTGCAACGGGCAGCACAACTGTGCGAAGCATTCCTTTATCATCTCATAGAAATTCTGTGCACACTCAGTCACAGAGTTCATTTTCCCAGCAGCCCAATGGGAGGCTGTCCAGCCCCGTGTTGAAAGCCAAGGCATTAAGAGGGGAGCCTGTTCGGCAAAGCCCCAGGTTGCGGCCCCGCCACTTGCCAGGCCAGCGGCCCACACATTACAGTGATAGTTCCTGCTCTGATGTGTTGGGTGGAGGGGGAGTGTACATGAACGGGGGCATTGACTTTGACGACCACCCCCCCTTGGACAGCGACTTGGATAATGATGACAGTGGGTTAGGGGAGATGACTGGCGACGTGTTTGACAAGTCGCTGGACTCCAATCATAATTTCCACGACCCCCCTGTCCTGGAGCGTGAGGTGCCCTATGTCTCCTCAGACACACACGCTGCTTTCAGCACTTTCCCAGGAGCTGGGGAGGAAGAGTCGGACCAAGAGGTGAACAAATCATCTTCCTCGGTTCCTCAGCTGCCTTTCTGTGGTCCAGCAGTGGCCTTGAACGAAACTAGTCATGAGTGCATTTCTCATATCAGATCGCCAAAAGGGAAACAGAAACCAGCAAAGAAGCTGCACATAAAGATCAAACTGAAACACCCCAACCAGCACCAGCTACTGGACTTCAACCAACAGCTGGAACGGGACGGCAAGTCTCAGTTTGTGCAGATCGAACCAAAAGAATCACAGTCGGTTAAACCGACTAGTCTAACTGCCCCGCAGGCTAGGTCAGGCTTCGAACCAGCAAGGCCAGCTTGGCCAGGCATTGAGTCTGTTCAGCCCCCTGTGAGACTGAGACTCCGGAGTGACAAGTCCGGCAAAGTTTTCCAGTGTCTTTCTCCCAACCGAACGACCACATTGTCTTAACAGCAACCGTCTTGTAGGCCTGCTTGAGTTACCTGTCTTGTCTTATAGTGCCTGTGCCAGGTACTGAGTGCAGCTCATGTATATTGTTAAATGCACAGAATTAGGCATGACCCAAGAGGCACATCGTCTTTGGAGGTTTCTGTCAGTGTGTCATTCATTCAGCTGTTGTCATCATTTTCAGCCATGTGATTTGCAGACCAGTAGAAAGGGGTTTGGGTAATGCTAATAGGGCAAAGAGCAGTATGCATGTTTACTTGGTCAGCAAGGAAGTTGCACAAATTTCCTAGTTCTCATTGTGATGTGAGCACAAAAAGGTCCTTACGAGAGTCATTTTCTTGTTCCTCTTCATTTGAACGTGCACAGGCAGAGTCTTTGGTTTGTAGTATTTCAGCTTTAATTTATGGCATTGGGGTGTTTGCATCCTACTAGCCCAGAAACGAGGTACGCAAGTACAATCTGTTATTTATCATACATGTGTTATGCTTGATATATTAATATGCTGACGGATGTCTTATTGATCCAGTTTACTAACACACAATGGAATGCTTTCAACTAATTCAAAGGGATTAGATTGGACTTTGTTAGTATGACAGTGTTACTAGGTATACATGCTTATAAAAGGTTGGCTATGCTGAAGTGGAGATGATGTTTGTAGACTTTACAAAAGGAGTTGTGGAAAACGCTACTCTTAAAGTTGAAGCAGATGTGCCAAAGGCCAGCTCAGTGGTTCAGATCTTTGCTCTCAGGTTGCATCGGTGGTATGATAATCAAGTAATCCCACATGTTAATGGGTTCCTTGGATTCACAGACTTCTTTTGTGTAACAGTGTGCTTTGAAGGGCAGTAAGTTCGTGCATTTTAGATTTGGTCCCCCTTCTTTCCCCGTCACCACCCAGTCCCTGAATAAAGTGGACTTTTGAAGAAAATTTTATGGAAGTAGTTGTTAAGTTCTTTGCTTGACTTTGTTTTCTCATCCTTTGTATTAGTTTAACCGTATCATTGCATTTTGCCCATTCAGTTTCAGGGTCTTTGAAGAGTAGGGAGAAAAGACCATATGCATTTCCATCTGTGCCTGACTTTTTTTCCTTCTATTTCTGATACTGGATCTTGTACTGCTGAGCTAGTCTGTAAGTTATTCACTGTGTTGAAATGTTTGTTTATTTATTATTTATTAATTATATATATTACTGATTATTTTGTGTTCAGTTCTGTTCTTTATTTATTTTCAATGTTTTTGTTTTTATTTTGTACTCTGTTCAGTTCTGTTTTTGTGTGTGTGTGTGTGTCTTGTTTTAACAGTCTTTAAATACTTGACAGACGATGGACACAAAGAAATTATTTTGAAATCCTTTTCAGCTAATCTTTTTATTACGGTTACCTGTAATCTTTCCGTCCCTTTAGTATCTAATACAGTAACAGCCTCCATTATTTTCAGTGCTATTGCATACTGCAAGGTGACGAAGGTCAAATTTCACAACCTCGATCCAGAGTGCAAACTTCTTAACCTTCTGTCAGGTGGCATTAATTTATGAAAGAAGTTTATATAACACAGTAATGTTGTGTATATTACATAGGTGACCCTGTCCCACAAAACCAGTCCTAATTTCTGCAGCTGTCAGTCAGCCTTAGAGACAGAAGTATCTGTTTGGGGTCAGTCTGGGTGATATGTTTTGCTGTTGCATAATTACATTCTTTAGACCTTAAATTATCAAGCAGTCATATGTTTTCCTTTAGAAATTGCATTAAATCGTTAAAGTCTGGCTCTAAATGCTCTACCATAGAGAGCTAATGTCCGATGTTAATGTTATGCAAAATGACTGACATTTGGCCAACTAAGACATATTTTTACCACCACAGGACCCCCAACATATACATCATGGTCCAATCCCGTCCCTAATAAGCCTTGTGGTTTCTGTGGACATTAAGCACCATGTTTACTTAAGGTCCAATTTATTATCATGAATTTTTTTCTCAAAGTGTGGCTAACTCTAAATCCCCATTGCCATGGAAAATATGCAAAATGACAATCTTTCATGGATGTTTTCCCAAAATGGCCACCATATGTGGCTTAGTAACTCCAGATAGCGACAGTTTCTGTAATATATTTTTTTACTAGTCTTCATTTAAATACCAAAATATTCAGCAAGGACCACAGTTTTCAAAAAGATATACTTTTTCAAAATACCCAAAATGTGACTTAGACTGGTTTTGTGGGAGAGAGCCGTATCATATATGCTAGTAAAAGGCAACAACTTCTGTAAAGTAGACAGGTTATCAAGTTTTAACCAGTCAGTAGAACCACTGATGGTTTAGTGATGGTTTGAATTTTAATTGTTACATTAGCATTACATAGTGTACAGACAGCCTTTGTTCGTCCATGGCTCAAAACAGGAGCTACTTCTTCTTTTGTTGTTTATATTTCCTGCAACTGTGCAAGCTGCAGTAGTCAGGCCTCTCAGTTTCCCGAAAACAACTGAAAATTTTCAATTGGGGCATAAAGCATAAACTATGCAACACAAAATCATGTGATTCACCATACATCTACTTATTAGGACCTGAAACTGGCGAAAGCAGGTCAGATGGAATCAAGAAAAGCTCAGATTAAATGACAGGGAAGCCATGCTTTTTCTCTGGTTTCACTCAGCCCTTTATTGAAAAAGAGAAATCCACAAGAAAGCTTCTCACACGCATTGTTGAGAAGGAGTTAGTTTCACTGTGGTATTACTTGTGTTGCCTGTATGCGTTTTATGCTTAGCTTAACAATGAAGACAGTGGTGCTTTTCTGGTTTTATCTTGTGTGAGCTTAGAAATGTCTTGCCAGAGAAGATTTTGCACTTTAATTATTTGTATTATTCAAATCAAATGCATTATAATTTTTATATATATATATGTATTCATTTTTTGATTATCTAGGATTCAGGTAACTATCTTGAGAGAAGTTACAAACTACTAAGCATTGTTGATTTAATTTCTTTTTGTTTGCCTGTTTTGTTATTGTTTATGCACTTTTATTGCAGCTGTTTGTGTTTCATTTGTCATTCGGCATTATCTCATTCCACATTCTTGTTTACAAAATGATTTTGTAGTCTTGCTGATCGCTATGCTCTCACATTTAGCAATAAAGTGATTGTTTTGGGATCCCGGGATCCTGTACTGAATTTGTTTTAAGTAAGAACAGTGGATTCAGTTTTATCCCTGAAGCTGGAAACACAGTCATACAAAATCTTTTTCTGGTTTGAATCTCAGATTTATGTACTTTGTGTGGCAACCAAACTATTTTGTGTGATACTATAATAAACTAACTAAATTTGATTAAATCAGATGTAGCCTATTGTGCCACAGTACTAGAAAAAAAATGTTTGTTAATTTATCTCACAGTCACAGCAGTTTTCAGCTAATTTTGTTTACTACAAGTACAACAGGAACTTACAGTTGAAAATATATTTTACTTTAATAATACTCTTCTAATTTATTCCTGACAAGCTTTGTATGAGCACTAATACAAGAGTAGTATTAATACATGTATAAGTGAACAGAATTTGTTTGTCTTGTCCAAAAGTACATGCTTTTAGTTTCACATGAAATCTTTGGTCTAATCTTGTTTATAGAATAAATCTGCCCTTTTATAATTATTATGAAAAGACTTGAAAGTATTCCAAAAGTTTAAAAGAAAGCCAGAGTGATTCTCAGACTTGAAACATTTGGAGATTTTATTTCACCCATTCTGTACAGCATACATATGACTTTGTAAAAGAGTATGGTTAAGACCATATTTGAAGACCAGGAATGTTTTCAGCTGTACTTTTCTGAGTACTTAGAATATATGTGTTTAGATTATTGCGTTCTTTCATGCCTGTGCACACAAAAAACTGTATTTATTGAAGAAGAAAAATTGATGCCAAGTAAGACCTGTAGCAAATATAATTGTATTTTAAATACTCAGATAAGGTTGCTCATTCTGGATTCGGTCAGTTGTGTTGCTTGTACTCCTGTGTGACATGAGTGGGTTAGTGCAAATGACAAGCTTGCAGATCTTGATTAAATTTAATATTGAATCAAAAGGCATAATGTCTCTGAAGTTTTGCTGACGCCTTTGAGTAGTTTGAGCCATGTTATATGTCTGGTTTCACGCACACATACCTGAATTTCCTTCAGCTTTTTCTAGGAGTGGGGATAGCTCAGTGGTATAGCAGTAGACTCATGATGGGGTCTCTTGTTTGAGTCAAAGCAGGAGTGGTGGGAGAATTTTCTTCCATAGGGTCAGCTTTCTGTGCTGACTCTTATTTTGGTATCTGTTCCACCCCCATGTCACGGCAGTAGCAGGTAAAAAGATCTCAGTCATTCTGCCAGAAATGCAGGTGGCAGGTTACAGCTAGACATGCACCTACATATGTGGCTTTGAACACAATGACACTGCAAACTGGTGCATTGTTGTATGGTGCACACAGAACATGCCCTGAGACAGCAGCAAATAGGAATATATTAATGTGATAAATAATATTGGGGCTGGCTCACACACACGGGAGTATGAAGTGCAACTCTGACATGCCTAAGAACTACCGCTAATATCCAGTTAGGAATTCTCACAACAGGTGTGTAACAGGTAATTTTATGACATGACTTTAAAAGATGGCCTCTATGTTTCTCTTTTTATTTTAAATTGTAGAATTTCTGTCTGTAAATATACATGTTGTTAGAGATTATTATTATTTTTGGGTGGGGGGGTGGGGGTTGAAGTTAGCAAGCATACACAGCTTGAGTGAATCCATGAAATGATATATTGTTAAAGGAACAATCTACATCTTCCCTGTCAGAGTATTAGGTCTAGTTTAGAGCAATGAGTGGCCATGGCATGACAGAAACAAAAAATCTAGCATAACCCATGACTGACATCATGTCTCAGATAGATCTCTACTGATTGGTTCATTCTGTTCTTCTGGCGGTTACATCATCAACAGACACACATATATTTATATGGTGTACCTTGTAGTTTGACATCGTGCTTTTCTGCCATTTCTAGCGTTCCATCTGTACTGTCAGCACACTCATGAATGTTACAAACTTACATTGTGTTCGAATATATATCTTGCGATGCATGGAAGATGTTTGGGTGCATGCAAAAACAATTGAGCTTCACGTTTGGCTTCTGAAGTTTGTGGTTTGCTTCAAATATTTGGTTTGTTTGAATGAGGTTTGTGTTAATTAGTGAGTGCATCTTAATATCGGTCATCAGTGTCATTACCCGTGTGCTCAAATGAGGACCAGCTGAGTTCATGCCATGCCAAGGTCCTTGTGCTTATGAGCCAAGTGTCATTGGAGATGATGCTGCATCAGTGTTGTCATTCAAATTAAATTGGCATGGTATGAGTGCCCAGATAGGTTACACAGTATTTAAAGGAGTAGTATATTCTGACTATGCTTTATTACTTGTGGCTGCTGCATGTTTGTGCGAGTGAACAGTGAATGTATTTTTGGTCCAGTGACTTTTGGCATGATTGCAGTTTTTTCCAAGGAGTTTCTGTAGTTTTGTTATTCCATGCATTTCTAAATATATAGCAAAACATGAATGTTTTTTCTGTAAATGGCAACCACCAAAGGCAGCATGCATTGTTTGGGGGAAGGGAGGTCCATGTGCTTGTTTGTTGATACTTTTTATAATGGTGTAGATAGTATCAAATTTGCTTTAGGGTATGCATGTACATGCTTGACTGTTACCACCATTTTGAGCACTGTCAGCTTGGTGAAAGAAAGAAAAATGTAAGCAAGCATTTTGGAAATATTTACTCATCAGTAATTTTGGTTTTGGAGCTAACACTTCCTTTATACTATTATAGAGTAAATTAATCACCATGTTCAACACTTTTGTGGTCAGGTTCTGTTATCTTTAGCCTCCCACCCCCCTCAGGAATGTGAATAAAGATTGTGATGAATTGGAATACCTGTTTCTTCGATTATTTCAATGGGGGGAGGGGGTGGTGGGATATTTCCAAGTTTGTCCCAAGTCTGTAGTGCACATAATGACATGCTGAGGCAATAGCTGTTCTGTAGATACTAACTTGCTACTCGAGTTTATTCACTATGGAGCACAACCATTTTTCAGCACCAATTTTACAACCAAGTGACTACTTACCACAGTGCAGTAACATCCAAGTAACCTGAGGATCAAGAGATTTTAGTACCCTCGCTACAAACTGGAGCGTCAGTTTACATCTTTCCGCCAACCACTGCCATAATGGCTATACCATAGTCATCTAAAAATCGTTAGCAGTTTTTGGATGGTACTCCAGTCTCTTAATCCTCAGGTTACTTGATGTTACTGTGCTGTGGTAAATGTTCACCTAGTTGTAGAAGTGATGGAGAGGTCAACATTTTTGTGTCGAGGTTTGGGTCTGCCCATGCAGTGTTGCAGTGTAGTCATCTTCAACCATTGATACAGTTGTGACAAAAAAAGCGGATGATACAGTACGGTTGTAATTTTAACAGCTAAATGGTGATACACCTAGATAATTTAGTTAAGTCAAATCGCAACAGATGTAACTACTTCACCAAAAGAACTGTTTGCTCTCGAATTACACGGCAGGACATCTGAAAACCAATTTCAGCCAAAATTTGCTTCCATGAAAGGAATGTACCGATGCTGGAAAATGATTGTTCCATGAGGAATAAAATGTTCTGTGGTGAATAAAATCACGTAGAGGTTAGGAAGCAGAGAAATGTCCGACATTGTGATGGACTTTGGTTTATGTACAAGGGCCTTGAAAAGATGACATTTTTCATCTATTGTGTTCGATTTTGAATGCCATGTGTTTGAAAATATTTTGTTAACCCACAGACATCTGTGTAGTATTTACAGGCCAACTTGAACATAAACAACAACCTGTTCATTCTCATGCTTTGAGCCAGCACAAAACACCCACACTTTCATTGTTTGTGTTCTGCATCCAGTTTCACTCAGTGCATTTCACTCTCACAGAAGCACAGTCAATGTCCTTTTCCGCTTTGTTTATTCTACACATTCAAACAATTTATTCATCCTCCTCAGATCGGAGGCGAGCATTGGGGTTGGTCACTTTGATGGACAGCTGCTGAGCACGCTCAATGATAGCCTTGCGCTTGCGACTCGACACACAGTGAGCAATCTCAGCAGAGAAGCGGCGGTTCTGCATCAACAGCACTTCCAGCTCCTGGAACACACACACACACAAAACTGGTCATTAGCCAAATAATTAATAAAACAAATTTGCAAACTTCTACAACCAATTTTTCACTCTACACTGGTTACTAATGAAATGATTAATGAACAGTTCATTTGTAAGATCTGCAACCAGTCTATATATGAAAACAACTTGTCATCATTTCCCAGGAGTATGGAAAATGTATTCTTTGACTTCAGGGAATACTGCTAAAAATAGTAAAATATTCTAACAAGAATACTGGCGAGGACACATTAGGCCCATTCTGTTTATTGCCAAAAAGTGACGGGCAGAAGTTCGTTTCATAACACGTGAAGTGTCTGGCTGCAAGCATTTTCAAGATGCATGTAAGTCTTTAGGACTAGAAGTGTTTGCAACTCCACCTTTATCAAAATATTGGAGGGAGGGGTGGCGCAATTTGCTGGGAAATGAAAGATGGGTTTTGTATAAACAATTTTCAAAGTGCTTGGTGCATTTCTAAGTCCCAAGTCCAATTCTGTGAATATGAAGTTGGCATCCAAAGTGCCCCTTTAAATTCAGAGCACATCAGTATGGATAACCCACACTAAATTTCATCAATTTTGACCACAATCCTAGAAAACAAATTCAACATCACATAAAATAAAGTCAAAAACCTCACCCTAACGTTTCTGACAACAAACTTCTTGAATCCATCAGGGCACAGGTGACGCGTTTTCTTGGCACTTCCATAACCAATATTGGGCATCAAATATTGGCCCTTGAAGCGACGCCTCACGCGGTTGTCAATTCCCTTTGGTTTACGCCAGTTTGACTGCACAAAAAAAGTACACACATCAACGAATGCACAGACTGTCATTCTTAACCTCACAGTCACAACGGTGACCCTTGCATTAGGAAATATTTTCCAGCTCCCTAGGGAAAGCATCCAGACAGTAAAGCTAACCCAACTTTTACTGAAGTAAAACTGAAGATTCTTTTTTAGAGTAAAAATTGCCAGAAACTGTCAACCACTATGTAGTTTTCATGACCTTGGCAACCAGAAATGGTACAATACAATCGGCCAATCTCCGTGAAAATATCAATCAGGAAATGGATGGGGAAGATTTGTTTGTGTAAAATATGGATACCCTTCAGTATTTTTGAAAAGGGTGAAAATATCCTTCAATATTGCAAGACAGAGGGGTGAGTCTACACCCTAGTCATGAAAAATTGAGACCCCTGTTATATATTAAATTATACAATTAATAAAACATCACATTCTATTTCTAAAGCAATAGTGGAATGTTTTATTTCATTTAGAAATCATGGCCTTGGCTTTTAGCCTATGGTCAATATAGATTCAAACAACAGCATATCACAGGAAAATAGATTCTCCTCACTGCCATTATTAGTATTAAACACATACCAATCATCATATAATACTAACACGAAGACCACCAAATTTTTACTATAACTTCAGTCAAGATAATCAAAGATTTTTTACCTTGACCCTCAAGTATCTGTCTGACTGATGGCGGATGAACTTTTTCGTCCTTTTCTTGACGATGTTAGGCTTGACGAGTGGTCTGATTGTACCCATGATTGCGACCTGAAAGTAATAGGCAAAACAATCTTCTAAAAATATTGTGCCACATTTCTTCGCTCGAGCATTAAATGTGGTAAAACCTGCAACAATGTCTGCAGTTTGTGGACTCGTGGAACTACTAACTGTGCCACTGCAGTGTCATGGCCGTCTGTCCTGGAAGAGATAATGTATTTTATGTCAGATCCCCAAACACACAACCACTACCTTTGTTCCCCCTTTTTTGGGGGGTGGGGGGGAAACACTCATTTATCACAGACCTGAATTTATCAACCAAAATCAACATGGGTTGTTTTTTCAGAGCAAATCCTCAAAAGTTCTATGCTATGCAAAGAATACCATTAAGTGGTGGGGGGCACCAACTTGAGGAAGGACGATAAGGCAGGAAGAGTGAATCACTAGGCTGGCACATGCCGTTTTTTACCAGTAAATGTTTCCCATGGATCGGTACACTCCACTTTCATTCTAGATCTAACTGCATCAGTATAGCACCATGACAACAAAGCATAGTCATGTGTGTTTTTTCTCACCTAGCACCAACCAAATCATCTATCATCATCCACTTTAAACAAAGAAACCCTTGAAATAGTTGAGAAAACCACCAAACCACCAGCTATTAGGTGACAGAAGAAAAAGGAGTACAACACTTGGAGCATGAAGACATCGACACTCAGAAGTCTGGCATTTCAGCACAACCTTCGTTTTGCAGACTGTGCTGTGCCTGGGTGTACACCAGAGTGGTGAATAGAAAATTAAAAAGAGGAAGAAGCGTAAACCTCTGTTATGTTGTTGTTTGTTTTGTTTGGGTTTTGTTTGTGTGTTGTTGTGTGTGTGTGTTTTTTTTTGGGGGGGGGCATCAGAAACCCGGGCATATTATTAGGCCTCGGTAATATTGACTGTACCGGTTGACTGAAGGTTGGTACCGGAATTTATATTTCCGGTACCGCGTACCGAAGTCTCAACATTCTAGCGGAGGCTCTGAGTTTTGTCTGATCACTGAATGGAACGAGAATCTCCTAAAAGTAAAACCCTTCAGCTGATCAGCAGTTTTCAGTCTGAAAGCAACAATTATTCAGTTACTTATAGTTTTATACATCTAAAATGACACTGTTAACTTAATTTGGTGTCGAGTAGTCTAGCGCAAGCACTAGTTACTAGTAGAAACTAGTTGTACAAGTGCTGTAGTAGCAGGCAACGCATCTGATTTGCAATGTATGACCGTAAGCTTTTACTTTTACTTTAGTTCTTCTCTACCGTCAGCATTTTACTAAATTCTAAAATGCAATAGCCTTCGAAACAACGTTGCAGTTCTTGGCAAACGGTTGGACGAAAGAAAAGGAAAAATGCATGATAATTTATAAACAATACTGATAACTAAAACACTATGCCCACCCATGTAAACATTAGAATGAGAAACACGCTTCAGCTCAACGCTAAAGCCCGTTTACACTAGTAAGTTCAACTCGTTAATGGAAACATACTCCAATAAAATAAAGCCTAAACACATCACACTCCTATATGATACACTAAAAACATGCAATTTTAACTGTATTTATGTGGATTGTAGGGATGGATGAAGACAAATTTCACTTACTTTTGGTCACACTATCATTCAGACCGGAAAAGGAAGTACAGGGTATTGGGCTAAGGGAGATCACCCATATTTCAAGAAGAAGAAAAAGTATTTCACTTTCATTTCATTTGGTTTGATTCTCCTCACGATGTGGCGAAGAATTATTACCATACTGATGTATGTTTATCATACCACCAGCTGTTAGGCCTTCTCTTATTGAATGAAGGACACAGGATTTTTACGGGATTTTTAATAAGATTCTGGCCCAACTTAGTAAGCGGCCTCACTGAGACGGACTGACGCTGCCAGACGGCCTCTCCGGCCGGTCAGTAAAATCCGAGGAACGGAAAAAATGAGTTTGAACACTCAAGACTGCCGCGGCGGAACATAGCGTACACTGCAAGCAAACATCAGAAACGTCCGCCTCGGCCGGTAAGGATTCAGTAGCCGCTGACATCTCGATGATGACTGGGCCCGGGGCGCGGCCGCCGCGGGGTGAACAGCCGCTGAGTTTGTTTTCTGATTTGTGCTGGCGCCGCATTGTGCCCGGAGAGGCCTGAACTTGAGTCAGCTGTCTGTGTAGTTACAAAATTGACGGAACTGTTAAAACTGCCAAGACCTTCACATTCTACATAATTATCAACATCGGTCAAAACTGACTTTCCGGCCGTTGTTGGCGGTAGTGCCGCACGGTGTTCACGGACGAACTGATGCTGCCGCCGATATGACTGATGATGATGATGATGATGATGATGATGATGATGATTGATGAAGTGATGCTTTATGTCCTCAGATGTCAGTTGACATATTAGGGACAAGTTGTGACCAATGCCCGAAGCACGGTGCAATAAATCTTTACGGCGTCCACGGAAACCAGAATGAACTGACCATGTGATGCTGATATGAAACGATGAGCCATTATATACCGGCGCCAGCGCCGATATGAGACTGGTCTTATTTTGGCGTGCCCAATATCAGTCATTATAAGCCTGTCGGTGCAGTGCCTATATGACTGAGGGCGCAAAGGCCATCTTATACTGGGTCGACCATTTTAAGTAACATGGGCCTATACGTCACGCTCAGTGTATGCGGTCGTGGCCCAGTAAGCCCTACTGACGTGGCTTGTCACTGAAAACCCAATCGTCTCGTTGCTGGCGTGTTTTCTGCCACAGGCCCACGAAACACAAGCGTTCTTATGCAGTAGTCTAATGGTGTATCTGTGTGTGTGTTGGGGGGGGGGGGGGAGAGAGAGAGAGACTGACTCAGTGACTGAGAGAGAGCGGAGAGAGGGGGGAAGAGAGAGGGGGGTGGGGGGAGAGACTGAGTGAATGAGAGAGAAGAGAGAGCGGAAGAGAGTAGTGGGGGAGGGGGGAGGGGGGAGGGCACACGCACGGACACATACAAAACAACAACAAAAATTCTCTGAATACTGTGGAAGCAATTTACAACAAAAACCCGGACAGCACATTTCCAAGACGATCGCGGTAACTATGTTACGAACGGCCGATATGTGAAATGCCCATCTGCCGGCCTCACTGATCAGGCACGCGCGCGCAAACGTACGCACGCCGCACTCACACTACACATAAAAAATGACACGCGCGCGCACACACACACTGACGCACACACGCACACATTTTACAATGTTCTGCGATCATTGTGAAAGCAATTTACTATGTACAACAAAATCCGGTGGCACAGCCGGTTCCCCGATGATCGGTGTGTTAGGGGCGGTGATCGAGGCGTTGCTCACTGTGTTCTGTTCTGTGGCTTTAGCGTAGGCCTATGCTCGTCAGTGTGTGCTACCGTGGAAAGGGAATCGCCAGTACCAATAATAAGGTGACAGACTGGAAAAGGCTGTTACACATCGGATCGACCATTTTAGAGAGAGAGAGAGAGAGAGAGAGAGAGAGAGAGAGAGAGAGAGAGAGAGAGAGAGAGAGAGAGAGAGAGAGCCGGAACGGCGTACCACAACAGTCCAAGCACGTCCTGGTTGATGGACGAAAATTTGGAGTAAAAGTTTTTCAAACCGGGACATGCTTGGACTGTTGTTATACGTTCTCTACATCATCATTTGTAACAGCATACTCAGTCCTTCCTGCACGGTGCGGTGCCCAGGGCCGGGGGAGAGACTTTGTTGCTTAACGTCCACGGAGGCGAGAAGGCCTATGTTAGGGACGGGTCATGGTGCCCAGAAGCCACACTGAGAGAGCCTTATCATCCGGCGAGATCCGATATGATATGGACATTTTCTCTCACGTAGGCGCTGCATCAGCGTATTATGATTTCATATAGGGCGACGGTGTAAGATCTCGTATAGGCTTTTGCGCCGGTATCATATTAAATCCGGCCTTTTCACATACCGGTTCGGCGTAACAAGTGCGCGTACAAGCTACACGGAGCGGCTTTCTTGCACTGAGTCAGTGCTCAGCCTTCTAAACTGACTCTAAGCAGCAAAATAGCAAGTTCAATATGCCGAGCGGCGCTGGTGATCTGTTCTGTGCAAGGACGTACAATATATGTACATTTTTGTAAGTCCTTGGTTTTGTGGCTGGTTTGCGTGTACTGCCGCGCCGCACATGGCTGGGTGTAACAAGCTAGGCCTACTTTTGTGGGTATTAGATCAAAGATTATCTCAGCTTTGGTTAGTTGGTTAAACTGGTTTAACGCCGAGTTGTTTCAGTACGAAGAGGTACTGACCGAGATCCCGGGAGACGACGCGGCTGCATTGGAGTCACCACCAAAATGACTCCTGCATGAAGATGGGCAGCGATGAGAGCCACTATATGATTCTAATGTTTTATGAATAATATTGTGAGGGACAAAGTCACAATACGGCAGTGTCCTGGCATTGACGGTCTACAACTCATGACTGAAGAGAAACAGAAGTCGAACCGAGGCCCCTCGGCTGCTGACCAGCGGACTAGCGCCCGGCTCAGGTCAGTGTTTCTGAGTCTGACGACCTTGAGTCAGCCGCTGCCGTTTTGTGCGGCCAAGCCGCGTGTATCAGTGACGCCATAAAGACCGCCATGCTATGGCAGATACGTACGTCATGAGCCAGCCTGGCTTTTTCTTCTCTTCAGTCATTAGTCGACAAGAGTCTGGGACTGAAAACATGCCAATATATATATGAAGCCGCAACTGATGCGGAAAATGTTCGCGGTTTACTTCCGGTTCCACGGCGCAGCCTGGCCGCAACGCTGACTGGCTATGCATGTGTGAGACTCAAAGCGGCGAGTATACATGAAACAGTGACAATACACAACCTAATTTAATAACGCGGCATTACGGCATATCTCACTCTAGTCCCTCACTCTCCCCTGCATCCACACTGACACGTGCACGTCGCATACACACACACACACACGCCACACACGCACGCACGCGGCACGCACACACACACACACACACACACACACACACACACACACACACACACACACACACACACACACACACACACACACACACACACACACAAACGTCTTTACCTTTAGTTTGCGGTGCTGAGATGATCAAGAGCATGTGTCACTAGTCTCTAATCCGCCGTTTAGACATGAACCCGCCGGACGACTAAAAATGACTCAAAACTGATGACAATATCGGTGGTTTGGCCCGGTACAGCCAAGCCGGGTTTGCCGGGCAGTTTTCTGAGCGGCAAGGGACCGCCGCTGTGACGTGACAAGCACGTGTTTATCTCTCAGTGTGGTTTGAATCGACTAACTCACGCAGGAGCTCATCAGATTCACTGACTGATGATGACGAAAGACTGTCGAGGAGGTCGTCCAAGTTAATTCAGTCTCACATTTTAAGTCACACGGCGTGTAAAAGAGAGAGTTGAAGAAATCAACCGGGAGTCACTGACTGATGAATCAAGTGAGGGACTCCCGACGGTGGTGTCTGGAACTGAAAGGTGTGGAGTTTCGGATTGTCCAAGGTTGAAAGTATTTTGTGAGGGCTGATCCGCAGTTCCGGGCTTCCAAAATATCGTAATTTTTCAAGTTTCTGGCCGCGTTTAATGTTTTGTGCAAGGGGGGGGGGGGGGCCTTGAAAGAACAACAACAAAAGGCAAAACACACACACACACACATACACACACACACAGGCTCACCGAAACAAACCAAACAACAACCAACAAACATGGAAACCCAAAACAGCAACAAACGGCAACAGCCCCCAAACAACAACACAGCTGACTGAAACAACCGAAAACAACAACAACCAAACAAAAAACCAAACAACTAAAAACAACAACAACAACAAAAACTTAAAGTACACTGAGAACTTAGCTTTAACTTCATGTCACATAATTATATACATATCGCAACAGTCGAGGAAATATCAAAAGCTAGCACTGCGGAGTAACTGGTATAAATACCACTAGTCAAAGACAATGACCTCATAGTTCAGGAGCTGTGTGAGAGTCGAGGTGGACGTCCTGGGCTGTCCGTCCTATCGAGCCTTCTGGTTTCCGTGGACGTAAAGATTACTGAACCGTGCTTCGGCATTGGTCACAACTTGTCCCTAATATGTCAACTGACATCTGAGGACATTAAGCAACACTTCACCACCATCACAATGACCTATGTGAGCCGGTTTGGCCTAGCGGTAAGGCGTTAGGCTGGTAAGCGGTGGGACCTCGGTTCGAATCTGCTTCGGCTCTCCTTTCTCTTCAAAAGTGTGGTCTGTGGACACTGTCTTGTGGCTTTGTCCTTCACAACAATTATGAAACATTAAAAATGGCTCTCATCGCTGCCCACCTTAATGCATAAGTCATAGTTCTGGTGGTGACAGTGTAGCGATAGGTATAATCAGTAATCTCTCCCCCTTCCCCCCTTCTCCCCGTCCCTAATAAACCTTATGGTTTCTGTGGACGTTAAGCACCATGTTTACTAAGGCTTACTTACAATGACCTAATTGTTCCGGCGTCAGTGGGACTGAGCCCGGCCAACTCAGTCCGAGTGAGCCGGACTCAGTGCTGCCGGTGTAAACACTGCTGGGAGGTAGAGCGGCCGGAGCGAGTTACTGACCAGGCGACCTTGCATCACTCCGCCTCAGTCAACAGCTGCCCAGTTCTGTGGACACTGTGGACGTCACGTTAAGCCCCAACAGTCAGTCACCTGACTGCGAGGCAGGCCACGCGTCACGCGGTTGCGGGCAGCCACTAAGTCGGTAGCGATCCATTATAAACCATGAGACACAAAAGAGCGGCTTGACCCTCCTCCCCCCCAAAATAATAATAATAATAATAATAATTAATAATTAATTAATTAACCGTGGCAACTGAAACTAAAAAAATGACGCAAAAACAATTACAAAAACAACAACAAACAAACAGCATAAACAAGAAACAAAAAAACAAAAAAAAAAACAAAAAAAAAACTCAAAACAAAAACAAAAAAACACGCACCCGGCGGCCACCACAAACAGGCATGGTCAGTCACTACGAGTTTGTGACAGATTTACCAACAGCTCAGAAATGTATGAACGATTGCTCTGAGACTCTGCCTCGGTGTGCCCAACCGCGATTACATGTATCATTTTTATAATGTATAATCTTTGGTGTGCTGCAGAAGACCAGTGAAAGAAGGCGCATGCGGAGGACGGGGGCGTATGCATGTGACCTGACGAAAAACGGGAGGCCCACGTTGGCCGGGCGGGTTAGCGGCAATAGTGCGTAGTGGTCGTTTTAACTTGAGGTGACTCGGAATCGGTTAATCGTGCGATACGAAGAGCACAAACAATCGTGTCGTCTGCCTGTAGACCATAATGTTTTTTTAATGTTTTTTTATTAATAATATTTTGAAAACAGTATAATGTAGGCTACTGACTGGGTTTGAGCCTATTGCGCGAACGCGCACATGTCTGTTTTTTGTTTTTAAAAAAAGTTTTTTTGTTGTTGCCGCAACTAGTGCTGTCTGCTTCACTTTACAAATAATTGTTACGATGACACAGTTGGACGCGTACACGTACATAGCAACATATAGCATAGCCAAAACCACATGTTTCTGGCTTTCTATATTACTCAATCGAAATTGTTATTAATCATATAATTACGCTATTATCATGGTTGCTGTTGCTGTTGCCTATAGATCCTTTCTTTGCAGCGACCTTAAATTGACGTCACTTCCGCAAGTTCCTGCGCATTTAATTCGCGCATCTATGAAGAAACCAATCTCCATCCAAAATATTCGCATAATTGTTGCATTTGATCTGCATTGTTACAGCGTCTGTGCGACCGGTGCAAAATAAGGTGAGCGGAGGCATTCGTTGGCGTTATACGATTTAGCTAAAAATGACAAATTCACGCCAGACGCATGCATCAGTGTGCTTTGTTTTCTTTTTTTCCCCAGGAACATCGGCAGGCTCTAGAAAGTGTGTCATTTGCCTCGTTTTAGCAGAGACAACCTTGCCGACAGAAGCATCGAGACATGAGGGGGAAATGTCAGGGATTTGTCACACATATTGCATGTTATCAAAAATAACAGATGGTCGCGATTCATCGGAGTGCAACTCTTGAAGCAGTCGTTTGTCAGTAGGCGTGAAATTCTCTGACCCAGGGAATCCGTCACAGTTGATTGAGCTCGATAATTTGGTCACCTGAAAGCTCGCTCATCATGACATGAAATAACGCAGCAGACTCAAAATTTGCATGGAAAGAAACGCTTCGCAGTCAGGGTTTTGTTTTAAAGTGGATGTGTGAACCTTGTTGATACTACCACGGACAGCTCTCCACTTAAATGATCTTTTCAGTGAAATCCAACGTTTTGCGCATTATCATGCACTGATGAAGCTTTGGCATAATTATTCAACTGATGACACAGAAGCTGGGAGCGCTGAATCAGAGCTTACAACTTTACTACTTCTAGTGCAAGTAAGACTAAGAGAACACTACTATTGTCAGCTAACAGCCAAGTGCATGTTGTACTCAGAGTCAGAGAATGTGTCAGAGTTATGAAATTTCGTTTCAGTGGATTGGTAATCAACCTTCAGCCAGGGCTTCAGATCATGAGCTGATCAGGAAGAATGTCATGACGGATTTGTTAGAGAGGCAGAGCAGTTGGGCTTCCATATCCTGATTGGTCTGCATTACCGTGTTGTGGTTGCAGCTTAACACTAACTGCACAGCCTATCCAGTATCCTCTTGTGAAATCTCCACTTCTGATATAATCTGACAATTGTTCTAAACTGTGAGTAAAGCATTTTTATGTCATGAATGCATGTTGCAGAAGAAACAGTTAAGTCACAGATAAAGTATTGATTAGCAGTAGTGGTATTACTAGTAGTACTAGTAGCAGCTGTGCAATAATACTATAGTAGTAAGATGATACTTATGTAGTTCTGTTTATACAGTGGTAATTGGCATACTTGACAGTGATACAACTTGGTTTCTGGTTAGTTCAGGCAACATATTGTTTTAGTTTTGTTATTGTTGTAAATGATATGAGCCTAATATTTAGCATGTTTCAGTAATACTCTCCATAATATATATGCCTTTGTGCTTGTTGTGTCATGATAGAGACAGTATGTATCATTGTATGCACCTCAAGTTGTTGGCCTTGCCCTGTAAGTTTCATACAGTCATAGAGATCTCTATATCTGTTTTTGTGATTTAGTAGGACAGCATGACTGTGACAGTGTCAGAAAAAGAGCCTGCACTATAATGTTATTGAGTGCTTTTTTATATTATACACACATTTTAATTGAAATGACTGTGTATACATTTTTGTTTTACATTTGGGTTTGGTATCGACTGTGATGGTTTGAAATACAGAAATATTTGATCACCAAGTGATGCAAATAAAGTTTAAAAACAAAACAACTATAAACATGGGCAGTGACACAAGCTGATGGAATTTGATGACAAAATAAAGAAATGTTAATGTTATTGCCCTGTAATTCAAGTAGGTGTTTTGATTAATTCAACTATGGGCAGAATTACTGATTCATTTGCTAGCATGTAACTTCTACAGTTGTAGCTCTGACTCTAAGTAATCCTCTGTGCAGTCCTTATCCATTGTAATATAGTAGTCTTACTTGGGATTTTTTCTTTTACTGTTTTATTTTTCAAGTCTTTCTTGGTGTGTCATTATTTTGGGGTTGTTTTTTGTTTTGTTTTTTGTATCACTTTTTGCCCCAAAATGTGATCAGCTATTGAGCCAATCAGAATTTAAGAGAAGTTCCTTCCTTTGCTTTTTCTCTTATGGAGGATAACTGGTCTGACCTTTCAGTGAAAAAATAAAAATAAAATCTTTGAAACTGAAAGTACCAGTGAAGACCGGAGATCCTCCAGTTGCGGTTGAAAGAAGCTGTGGTTGCTGTCACAAATGTGTTAGACTGTACAGTTTTTGCACCATAGGCTGATCTTGCTGATTACCAGACATGCTGATGATGTACTCTATAAGGGGTACTTTTGAAAACATTAACTTTAAGTTAAACCATATTGATCAAAATATTTTGGCATAGGGTACCTATGTTTGCTTTGGTATTTCCCATCTTCATGCACCCGTTCAGTTATTTTTAAGTATGTGACAGCATTTTGTAAATCTAAAGGTAAAAGTAAATTTTTATTCTTTGCTTGGTGGTTGGTTATTTAGTTTTGTTGAGGTGTTGCATGGAAGAAAGAGAAAGAAAGAAAGAAAAAAAGGGGGGGGGGGGGGAACAGAGAGAGAAAAAGAAGAAACCAAATAGTATTAGTAGTTGAAAGTCCTACAGAATGGACAAAAATCCATAAATATTGTCTTTCAGATCCTGTTTGAACAAGGGCTTTTTTTAAATATTTATGATTTTCTTCTTCTTTTTCAAAATTACAATATATAACAGAACTTTTATTAGTTTTAAGGTGAAAGTAGACCCTCTGTATGGTCTGAATCTAATAGCTCCTGGTTTGGAAATCTGCCAAGTGCTAAAGTAAGAAATTGTTGATTTTGAATGATGAAGCATTTTGTTCTGCTTTACGATATTGCAGTTAAGTGAAGTAACATCACTATCTGGCATATTATAATGATGCCATTGTGCCTGTCTGAATTTTTTTTTAAAGAAAAAGAAAAGAGGTTCATAGTTATTCACCATTTTTTAATATTTTGGGGTGCTCAGCATCCATGCCCATGACCCTCACATAAGTTTTTAATTTTCTGTGAGTTTTTAATGACAATTATACCAGTCATTAACTGAGTGTGCGCATGCATCAAGACGTCTGTTGAGGATGATATCTTTCAAACGGAGGGTTGGGAATGTGTGAACCTAATGATTTTTATTTAATTTGTGAGTTTTTACGTTTTGGTTTGGCACAGAGAAAGCATTATTCCAGGTAATTTTGGGTTTGCTGTTACTAAGTATTAGTGTATGCAGATTGAGAGAAAGGGGGTGTAAGTCTAAGAGTGTGTATGTGCGTGTGGTTCATGACTTAGAATTATTGAGATATGTTCTTCATTGTGCGTTCGAATGACAGCTTTAATTTCCCACTGGGATTAATAAAGTATATTGTTATTGTTATTGTACTGTCCTTGGGCTGTTGTCAAACTAGTCTCCAGGACTTAGTGCATAATTTCAGGAGTTTCACAATTATCAGTTGGTTTCTTGAAATTTGCTGTGGCATGATGTACACAAATCACAAGTCTAATTTATTTCTTCTCCACTCTTTCAGTCTTTTTTGACAAGGAATTGCTTTTAATGATTTAGTAATTACTTATCTTGGCAAAGGTTTGCCACATGGGTTAAATATGTGCTGTTGCAGTGTTAGTGCAATACGAAAGGGGAATACCAAATCAACAAACAAACAACAACAAAAGGTGTACACTACACAGTACAGAGTTGAATCTGATGTAACATTTTCTTATCACAGAAAAAAATTATAACATAAGTTTTCCTCTGTTGTCCTAATGTTGGTGAAAATAAGCAGTATGTGGACAGGATTTTTTATTTTATTCTAGAAGACATTTAAATAAGCTTTGTTGAATTATTCAGTATTAAACTTTCAGTTTGATTGTGACCATTGCGACAAGTTTGGAACATTATTTTGTATGTTTGGATGGACTGTTCATGCTGAGTCCCAGATAAACGTTTGCCTCTTCGTTGACAGGAGCTGCCTAGTGGATTGACCTCCCCTTTCTTTACCTGGTGGACAGAGCCGCAATGTCAACACGCAGAAGTCGGTCTCGAGACAATTCTAACTCAGAAGCAGCAGGCCGACTAGCTAACTGGCAGAACCCACCTGACAGCATCGTCCCTTTCTCAGTCAGCGGCTCAGAGTCCCCAGACGTGGACGCTATGCGTGGAGGAGATTCCAACATGGAAGAACTGGCTGCCTCACTTGAGAGTGCCTCACTCAAAGATGAAAAGGAAGCAAGAGCTGTCAGCGTATGTTTCATTTTTAATTTGCTTAGAAGGTTTGTGGGGGGGGGGGGGGGGGGGTAAAATTGTCACAATCAGTGCCAGCCAGGTTGGAATGGTTTTGTTTGGCCTGAAAAGTACAAGTCTGGTGAGTATTAGTACATCCTTGTATAGCTGGCTGACTCATATGCTCAGGCATATACATGTCACGATCAGTGCCAGCCAGGTTGGAATGGTTTTGTTTGGCCTGAAAAGTACAAGTCTGGTGAGTATTAGTACATCCTTGTATAGCTGGCTGACTCATATGCTCAGGCATATACATGTATATTGGTATTGTAGTTTTTATCTTAATGTGTTCTGAAAAAGATAAACCATTTTTTTTTTATAATTTAAAACCATTAAACTGGTAAACACAGCATTTAAACTATTTTTATGTTGCAGCTTTTGACCTTATTAAGTATTGATCCCAAATTTGGTTTATTTTTAGTACTTTTCATGTTGGGAGTGTTGCTGTCATTTTGTTTTGTTTTTAATCTTCACTGGCAATAATTTGTTGTACTTTGTTTTGAAATTGACTGTGACTGTGAGTCAGCTGATTTAAAGTTGTGGGCGGGGGGCTGATTTTTCACTATCATTTACTACATTCAGTTTCAGATTATGTTTTTTGCAAAACCAACTATTGCCATTGCATTGCTAATAATACTATAATATTTTAAACCTTCAACATGTTCAACACCCTAAGGATACAAACATCTAAAACCCAAAGTTCAGTTAATTTGTGTCACATGCTGTTACTGCATGGCTTTGCCACGTCCTTAATAGTTTTACTGGTCATCCAAAATGGACCAGATGTGCAGAATTATAGAATCAAAAGAAGCATAACATTTGGCTTTTGTAGTAGGAAGCACGTGTATTTTTGCATACATGTGTACATGGTGGAATACATGGTGAATATGGTGTGTTTTTGTATATATTATTTATGTGCATGTTCTGTGCACATATTCTTGTTCTTTTAATTACAGTGTCAGTCACACTTTACTATTTATGGGGTTAGACTTGCCATGTAAGGCTGGTTGCTGAAATCCTAGAGAGTCGACAGCAAGTGCAAAGGGTCACAACCATTGCCAGCCATACCAGTGACTTCAGTTCTTTCTCTCTCTCACACATGCACCACACACACACACACACACACACACACACACACACACACACACACACATGCATGTGTGCGCATGCACGCGCACACGGAATAGTGCACACATATACACACGCATGCGTATACGCACAACACACACACACACACACACACACACACACATAGCACATGCTCACACACACATACACACACACACACACACACACAAATAGTGTGTGCTCAAACCCTCTCTCTCTCTCTCTCTCACACACACACACACACACACACACACACACACACACACACACACAGAGGACAAAACTGAGAGTCGGTGACACTGACACAAGGATGCAACTGGTACTCTGACCATTGTTGTGGAACACTGCTAAGTGTCAGTGGGTCAGGGTCAAATCGTAGGCATACAGCTGACACATGGGTTGGAAGTTTAGTGTGTTGGGGCCCCAGGTCTATGCATTGGATACACATGTTTGTGTGAAGACTGTAATGATTAACACTGTTGCTCAGTTCATACAAAATTAATACTGTGCCTGGGTTGCAGTATGTACTGAGCCCACACCATTCCATAACCTTTAGATCAAGTTCTCTAGTTTTGTTTCGCACATTCAGTTGTGGCAAGTGCCCATATGAAGGTGTCCTGGGTCTTGCTAAGGTTTTCTTCATTGTTATCACAGGTTATACACCACATCAGTAACTCTTCGTGTGAACTGGGTTAGATAACTGTGAAGACTATCTATATCAGATTGCCTCCACCACCAGGTGGAAACAACTGAAACAGCTGTACCTGCTTTTTGCAACAGCTGTCTCAGAAAAGCAAAGACCAGTTGATGAGTTAGTTAGCAGTTGGATTTTAAGTAGTTGATGAATTGTGGGATTTTAACCAGTTGAATTGCAGGTACCAATCTGCGCATGTTGAAAAGAATGCCTGCCCCTTTCCCTCTCTTTTGCCCCCTCCCACTTCTTCCCTCCTGTTCCCATCCCTTTCCACTCTAGAATCCACTGCCATGTCTCCCTCCCCCTCCACCCCACCTGCTACCAATAGACTGAAGACCAGAAGTGAACAGAACACTGACAGTATGGACACTTCCCAGCCCTTTAAAATTGTTGTCGCAAGTGGAAGTGAAGACAGCTATTGTAGTCTGTCAGAAAAGTTTAAGGGGGGTTCTAGTCTAGTTACTAGTTATACATCGCGCCCCCCCCCCCCCCCCACTCCCCCCATCCGGTAGAAAAGTGGGGGAGGCAGTGGGGGTGAGAGGGTATACTGTTTTGTATCTTGTGGACAGGTCATTTGAAGCTAGTTTGACAGGATGCTTTATCCCAGGCAATATGACCACTCCACTCCTGCAGGGTTCCACTGTTGTCTTTGTTTTGATGCATTGCCGCCCAAAGTGGCTAAGATAGGAGGAGCACGTGAATTGAAGACAAAAAAGGTAGGTCAGGCTCATAGTAGATTTATCAAAATGAATCGGTCATCAGGTCCAAAGTCTCATGACAGAGTCGCTGTCCATGCTTCTTGCTGCTGAAAATGAAAAGATAAAGATGGAATGTTGTTCAGTGCAGGAAGTGGCTTGTTTGTAAACAGTGCTGCTTTGTGCTGCAAGCAGGCCTTCCAAAGCCAGTGTGAGGTGTTTGGATGCCAGTGTGAGGTGTTTGCAGTCATACGGTAGTGAACTAAAAGTGACAGCAGCTGCTGTGCATGGACACAGTGGGCTGATAAGTGATATAGACTGATGTTTCAAAATGATGCTCCTTCAGTGTTCCTGTGGTCTGAGTTCAAAAGTTTGGGGAAAGTGATCTGCTGTTTTGAAAGCGTTGTCAGTGAAAAAATTGATGATTCAAGTAAAGCCTTTGAATGTTTGTGAATTTTGACTTCTCATATTAGATTAAAAGTGAATAATTCTGGGACTGAGAATAACAAGCTAGATAGCTTCATACTTTAGCTGATATGAATTATGATCATGAAATGGCAGTACTTTGATGTCAGAACTGTAAGTTGAAGAGTGCACATGTATGTGTCACATCTAGTGAATTAAAAGTGAGTGATAGATCTATCAGATTTGGTATTCAAATTTGGAACAAAATGGTCTTTTAGTAAAAGGTGAGTTTTAGAGTTTGTGACCTTTCATTAGGTTCAGATTAGACAGATACGAATATTGTAGTTCTGAATCCGGTCCTTTGTCTGTGGATGCAGAGGAATGTTGTACATAATATAGGTGTCTTGCTGTCTTCAGACTTGTTTTCTGCCAGATAGTGACACTTATTATTAAGGTATAAATACAGTTATAGTAGTGTACTTGTGAACTCTGTGAAGAATCGTTGTGTCATCCTCTGTAGATTATGTGGCCCTGTTTGTAAAAAAAAGAAAGAAAGAAGAAAGAAAATGTCACTGTTCTCCATTCCCAAGCAAGGTCAAGACACTCTAGTTGCATGTGACTGTAAATGAGTGAGTGTAGCTTTACATGGTGCATTTGAATACTCACCAAAGTGATGTACTTAGTATGGTGCTAACTGGTTGTGGTGTGGCTGGTGCCATGCTAAACCGCTGCCGTCTTGGTGCATGTTCTGTCCACCTCCACCTGTTGTGTTCATACAACCGTCCCCCAGTTTGGGGGAACCTCTGGTTATAGTCGCATCCAAGAGTTTTGCAGAGTCTGTACATAATTTTTACTCCAGAGAAATCCTGGGGTTGGCACGAAGCTTATCATGTAATGGTCACACATTCACGTGGTGACCATGCTCAGTTGTACGTAATTTTGGCTTTCCAGAGCTAACTCTCACTTGGCAAATAATGTCATTTTGTAGTACGTCAGAGAAGTACTACCACAATTTCAAGTACAGTACTGGGAATAGAATTCACTCAGAAAAGACTGAACTGATGACAGACGTGCAAACCATTTGATGTCCCTTCCACCTGCATGGCACTTAATAATTGTCAGTAATCATGTGGCAAACTTTCCTGTGAAAATCCCCTGGGGATGTCATGTCTTTTCCCTGTTTGGAACCTCAGGGCTGTCATTTGATTCCACATTTCTACCTGCTCTGTTGTTGTTCTGTCTAATTCTTTTGCTCTTTCTGTCTTCTCCTTGTTCTGCTGTTGGCACATTCTCCTGCCTACTTTCAAGAAATGTCTTCATTTTTTTTCTTCTTCTCAAAGGGACAGGTTTGTTTGGTTGGGGGGGGGGGGGGGGGGATGGCCCTTGTCTTTTTTCCTTTTTGAAATGGCTTGATGATAACTGGTTGTTGATATATGTGCAGAATATGTCTTTTGTTTTAATGCAGTTTTATGTGGGTTTTTAATTTCTTAATGGTGTTTGTTACCTATTGTACCCATTGTAAAGGATGGGGTGACAGTACCAGCATCTCCAAGCTTTATGTGCTTTTGTTTGAGGGGACTTTTTTGGAATGTGTGTATGTAAATGTATAATTGTACATGTGTACTTGTGTATGTTGATATTGTGTTGATTGTTTAATGAGCTGAATGAGGTCGGATTGTTTTTGTAGTTTTATGACGTCTTTCATCTTGAAATACCTAAATCAGTAAATGGTTTACGACATGGAAAAGAAAAGAAAAAGAAGAAAAACAAAACAAAGAGCCAACTATCTGTCTTCTCATGATAATGATACACCACCTGTTACACTTGCGGAATATTTGTTTGCCTGGGCTTAGTTATTGAGATGGTTGGTATATAATCACTATACTGCACAATAGCGGTACTTCTACTTCCACGACATTTGTACCAGTAAAAGTAAAAAGGACTGCTGTAGTGGAGTTCAGTCTCTCTCTAATCTCCCACACCCCACCCTGCACCCCTCCAAGAGCAGGTGTGTATACATTAGTGATGTGAGAATTAATATGGTGTTGATTGTTCTGGAGTTATTTAGTTGAGGATACTGTCAGTGTCACTTTATATTATCATACTCATAGACTCTGTTCCCTGTAAAACCATAACATAACTGAACTTTGGGTTTTAGAAGTATGTATAAATATGTGAGTGTGCTTGGGTTGATTTTTTTAAATTACTGAATACATTGTGACAACTGTCAGTGTCATTGAAATCAGAATACAATTAATGAATTATCAGACAGTTTAGCAATGGAAGTATTATTCAAAATGTACAAAAATGGTACAATAAAATGAAGTCAGTTTACCATTTTACAGTTGCAGTGAGAATTTGATTTTTGTGAAAAATACTTTGTGTTTTGAAATGTTTATTTAAATGAAAAATTGTAAACATTTTCAGAATAAATACAAGTGACTTTAGTTTTCGGTCTACTGACAGGACTGATGCTATTCAGTACCATGTCTGTAGTAAAAGCTCTTTTTGTTGGAAAATTATGACACAAAAGTGCATGTGATATAAACCACTGCTGAGTTATTGATGTAAGTGACAGAGTCTGTGTTATGGTAATGGTCTGAGTGCGTGTCGTTTTCCATGCTGCAGTCCCAGGACAAGAAGAGCAGCGTGGGTTCAGTGGTGATGGATCCAAATACAAAGCGCCAGGTGTCCGTGACAGTCCCCGGCCAAAACAAACCTAAACCCACTGTCAGCGGTCGCCCCACTGTCAAGGCTGATTTGGTGAGTGTGTGTGTGGGGGGGAGGGGGGGGGTGCGTACGTACATGCAAGTTTGTGTGGTTGTGTGCATTCTGAACATGTCTGTTTTTGAACTTGTGTGTGTGAGTATGTGTGTATGTGCATCTCAGTATGTGTGTGTGTGAGTATGTGTGCATTTTGTGTGTGTGTGTGTGTTTGTACCTATCCACTGATATTTTTATATGTTGAAGCATGACTGAAAGAGCTGGTTAATGAGTTACATAAGAAATATATAATGCATGTGATACTAGTAAAAACTGAATTTAGTTGACATTACAAACACAGCTGGTCAGTGCAGGTGAATTGTGGGGGTGGGAAGTCAGCTTGGTTCTTTGTTGACAGACCTTTTATCACTCTTCCATTTTTGTTAGTTGTTGGACACAGTTTTGATCTCTCTGTGTAGTATGGTTGTTGTCTCCAAGCCAGTAATGCAGGCGTTTGAGATTTATTATTTTTCCATGGCAGTTGGTATACATGATTTCCTTTAATGATTTATACAACCTGAGGTTTCTTATTTATCAGCTCTCTGTGTATACTAGCCATGTAATCTGCCTGCATATACTTTCACCAAAACATGTGATTGTTAGTAAGACTAGCAAGAGGTTGCATCATCAAAACCTGTGGCCCCATTGCATAAACACACACACACACACACACACACACACACACACACACACACACACACACACACACAATCCAACAACAAAAAGTTACCCAGCTGAGATAAACAACCAGTATGACCTTGATCTGATGATAGTGTCATGTTGTCCTTGACCTCGCAAGCTGTGACCTAGTTGTATACATGGCTGAAACAGTGGAGTGAATGAGCTTAGTGACAGACAACTCTCCAGCTCATATTTTTGCTGGTGTCTTTGTGAACACTGTTTTACTTTCAGTTTCACTAAGTTTTAGTGTCAGAGGTGCTCCAACCATTCTGCCCTGCTTCTACACCTAGTTTTCTCATGTTGCCATTCAGTTCATTACAGTCACAGTTCTAATTATTAAATCAATAGCAAGACTTGCATTAGTTACATATTTACATGTAGTGCCTCTGCTGATGTAGCTGCTACATTTACATGTACTACCCCTCTGATGATGTAGCTGCTACATTTACATGTAGTGCCTCTGCTGATGTAGCTGTTACCTTTACAAATAGTGCCCCTCTGCTGATGTAGCTGCTTCCATTACAAGTAGTCCCCCTCTGTGATGTAGCTGCTTCATTTACATGTAGTGCCCCTCTGCTGATGTAGCTGCTACATTTATATGTACTACCCCTCTGATGATGTAGCTGCCACATTTATATGTACTACCCCTCTGATGATGTAGCTGCTTCATTTACAAGTAGTGCCCCTCTGCTGACGTAGCTGTGTCAAGGCATTATTTTATAGTAGCACTACAAAATCACGGTGCATTGTTACTGAAATCAAATTGGGATTGTAGAATGACTGGCCAGCTGGTAATTAATACAAGATGCATCTCTTTAAAAACAAAAAACTAAAGATTATTACACATGTCCACTGTCATTTGTTATGTAAAATACTAAAACTGGAACTAGTGAAAGGATTCAGCATTGCGGTACTGCTTGTAGAGGTAATACTAGTGACAAGGGAACACATTGACCTGACCATTTGATATTTTTCACCATACTTTTTAATGTATTTATTGTCAGACTTGTACATTTTTTTTGTTTTTTTTCTCTCCACATTTGCACTCAGTATGCAGTTACTTATTTGCACTGTGCGTTTACTTTTCAGGATGTGACGAAAGAGCTGAAGAAGTGCAAGGAAGAAGGGGCCAAGAGGCTTGACCTGAGCAAGTCACAGGTGGGAGAACTAGCCATCAGAACCCTTTCACCTTAGCGTGTGATGTCCGTCTGGTGCTGTGAGCATGTTTTTGTTGTTTTAGTTTTTTGGTGCAGAATGTTTTTATCCTGTGCATGTGAATTTTCATTCATTTGTTTATTATGTGTCCAGTCAAGCTATGATATACACTGCACATGCACACACGCATGCACGCACACACACATACATGCACACATGTGCACACACCACACACGCATGCACGCACACACACACACTGACACGATCTTGTAGCTTCATATCTCTGTCTCTCAGAAATATGAAACAGTTGAGTTCAGACTCAGAGAGAGAGAGTTGATTATTTACAATTTGCTTTTCCTAATTTCTGAGCTCTTTCACTTTGATTGTCCTTTGTTACAAACAAAACTTGTTTCTTTTGCAGATTTCGATTCTCCCAAACTCTATCAAGGAGGTAAGAAATAGCATTGTTGTCACATTTCCACTACCATTTATTTATGGTCCACTGTCAAAAGGTGCGGTCCAAATCAACCTGAGCTAGACACATTATCTGGTGCATTTTGACCTTTTTAAATGCTACTTCTGTTACTTTAATTCAAGAAGATACTTAACGGGAATGCGAGCACTGGGTGATGATGCTGAATATCTTAAAGGAACTGGCTGTCTCAGATTAAAATGGCCCCTGAAATGCTTTGAATGCGTGATAAGAACTTGATCTGCAGTAATAAACAACAACAAAAAACAAAAGTACTATTTGGTTTAGCCTCATTTTTTTGTTTTTGTGCTGGACTTGGGAAGGCTAGCTGTTCCTTGTCTCCAGGGGCCTTAACTATGAATCGGGCCTAGAGCAGTAGGCCGGCCTAAATCTCAAGGCTATTGACAATGGCCCCAAAATGGTAACCATGGACCGGGACTACACCAAAGTCCAGGCCGAACCTCGGGCCTAAACAGCCGATATTTAGGCTAGCGATTTCGCTGGACTAAAGGTCGTAGGCCTGGGACTATGACTGCTTTTAGCCTTGTTATGCTTGGAAAGTTGGTTTTTCTTGTTGTTTTTGTTAGTTTTTTGCTGTTGTTGCGTCTTTACGTCTGAATCCAGCGGCTTCTCTCTCTTTTTAATAATCTTTCGTTTACTTCGTCAAATGAGTACTAGATGTTCGTCGGCCGAAGCTCTTTCATTTTGGAGGGAAATAAGGTCGCACTCGCTGAGCGACGCAGGCATAATGACTGATTAATGTGATCGTATGATTTAATGTTTGCAAATTATTATGAGAGCAAGTTTGCTTGACGTCTTACATTATTACTTGATTTATTTTCTTGTTATTTAAATTCATCTGCACAGCGTAGGCTACCTGATTTCACAGCGTCCACTCGCCTTTCTGACCAGTTCAAAATGGCCGACGCAGCAGACGATGCTACGGTTACCTGATTCAGTAAATGCCAAGAAGAATACTCCATCAAAGATGTCGAGAGATTAGCGTTTTTACAAATAATGACCTCGTTGAGATCGCTAGGGGGTTGCAGAAGTAAAACATGGCGAATCACATCCAGAATTGGGGCCTGCCAGGCATGCCTTCACCTACTGTTTATGTTTACCGATGTTTGCGCATGTGAAATATGTCGCAGGGAAGTGAACGAAGCGTGTCGGTGCGCATGCCCAGATGGGATTGCCTGTCTAAAGTTAGCACAAGCGATGACGTGTGTGATGACCACTTTCTTATCAGCGCGAAGTCAGTGACTCTGTTGTCTCGACCATTGTCCGTGTCCATGTATACGAACTTTGCCTAACTCAAAGTCTCGGACTCTAAAGTCAGGGACTTTGATTTAGGCCTGACCTACCGTAGTCCCGATTCATAGTTAAGGCCCCAGGTGTCCAGATCAGCCCATGGTGCTGGAGGTCTTTGAAGCCGTTGCACCACCCTTTTGTTGAAACTTTCTGTGGAGAAAGTCCAGGGTCTCTCTGTAGTTACCACCATGAGACAAGCTCCATGGTAGACTGGAAGTCAGTTTCTGTCTTTGTGTAATATGTGAAAGATCGGTGGTTTTAGGAACTTGCTAACTTTTGTATCCATACATTCATGTACTTAATGATATGTACTTTAGTACCAGTGTATTGATGACTGTGGCAGTTAAACCAGCTGGTGGAGCTGTATCTCTACGGCAACAGACTGTGCTCGCTGCCACCAGAGGTGGGCTGCCTGGTGTCGCTCCAGACTCTGGCCCTGAGTGAGAACTCCATCACCTCACTGCCCGACTCGATAGCCGCGCTCACCAAGCTGCACGTCCTTGACCTTCGGCATAATAAGCTGCAAGAGGTGAGGTCAACCTTCAGAATGAAATCAGGTGTCCTTTGGCATGTAAAGTTGGAGGGAGTCATAATTTAAGTGCAAGTTCAGTGTTGCTTTATGTCCACAGAGACCATAAGGACTGTTAAGGACAGGGAGCCCAGGACGGCCATGATGACTTTCACATATCTCCTGGCTCTGCAGGATTAATGATAATGCTAATAACTCTTTTATAGTGTTGTACCCTGTGAGCAAAATTACATGCTCATGGTGCTGTGCAATATCACAATACAAACTAGATAGAAACAGTAATAAGAATCAGTACGATGAACAAGTACGATGCATACATTCCACAACACTCAAACATTAAAAACAAACAAACAAAAAAACTCATTCAGCCATCCTTCATTCCTTGACCGCAACATGCAATTTGCTTTTCTCAAAAGCAGACAGACAGGTAGACATTATGGATAGGCAGTGCAGCCCATTGTCAAATTTGTACCTTGGTCTCAAGCCTGTTGCACCTCAGTCTCCTGTCTGTCTAAGCATTCTGTACATGTTACATGATAATGTGCTTTATTGTGTGTGTTTTCTCTCTCTCTCCTTTCAGATTCCCAAAGTTGTGTACCAGCTTCGGTCGTTGACAACATTATTTCTGCGCTTCAACAGGATACGAATAGTAGAAGATGATGTTAGGAATCTTGTAGTAAGTACACAAGCACTTTATTCTTTCACTGTGTCATAACCTCTTACAACAGGAGAAACCTCTGCAATGCAAAACTGAATTCTGATGCTTTTCAGATTGCAGTGACTTAAGCAGGTTTCATTGGACTGAATAAGCATAAGAGTTGTACTTTCTTAGTATTTATTTTAATGGGTGAAACAATACTCAGAAAAGCTTTGACTAAAGAACATGGATGAATTGGGGCTGACCTGGATAACTGAGTGACAAAGGTTTTGATGAAGTGTGCTGTATGCTTTTGTGTTATTAATAAGGTGATATCGTCAATCAAATCTGTAGCCCACTTGGGGACACCACAAGTGTTTTGAATTAGGTGCTGCATGTTTATGTTTTAGCATTGTTGTCATTGTTCATGGTGTTATTGCCAGCATCTTCATTGTTGTTATCAGCATCGGCATTTCCGTTAGCACCATCACACTATGCCCATCCTTCTCCATAATATGCGATAAGGGAGGTTGTTTTGGTCTTTGTGATCTCTGGGTAGACTGTTGTAAATTGAGTTGTGATGCTTGTTTTGCAGAATTTGACAAAGTTCAGTTTACGAGAAAACAAGATCCGTGAATTGCCTCGAGGGATTGGACAACTTGTGAATCTGCTGACCTTTGACATTTCCCACAATCACCTGGAACATTTACCGGAAGGTAGCATGTCAGTTTGTTGTTGGCAACTGCTAATAGATGATTTGCGGAAATAATGGAAGAGGAAATTTGGTGACTCTTTCGTTTATTGTGACCGAGTTACACCCCAAATAAGGGCAACAGTCATTACTCTCTCTTCTTTCCTATGCACATAACAGAATGGAGGTGAAAGGCAAAAAGACGAAGACATTTTCTAAATCATATGACTAGCAAACTGTGTGTGTGTGTGTTCATGCTTAAGTGTGTTTATGTTTTGGATTCTGTATCCTCCTTGAAACAGATTGCCAGTGCATGTCTGGTCCTATGTAATAAGACATTTACAACATAGTGTTATTCCAAGGTTGGAAGATTGGTGTTGGTTGGTGTGGTCTTTCAATTCACTGTTCGCATGTTTCATTGCAGACATTGGCAACTGCGTAAACTTGAACTCCCTTGACCTTCAACATAATGAGCTGCTGGATATCCCGGAAAGCATTGGCAATCTCCGCGCCCTGAACAGATTGGGTCTGAGGTATGGCATAATACATCTAAAAATACCTTTTTCTCTTGGGCATCCACCATGACAAGTGACTGAATCTTCAGAGTAATGAAGGTGGTTGCTTAATGGTTAGTGCTTGGATTTTAACATCCCTTCAGCTGCATTGGGTCATCTTGCTGGATGAACAAAACAAAAACTAAAATGGATTTTCTCTCTCCGCCAAATCGGTATGGGAACAGTGCGTGATTAAAAAAAAAAAAAAATGTTCACGTTGCTGATGGTTGCCAAGAAAATGAAAAGAGAGGTTGTGATTGGTCGTGGCTGTTTGATACTGAGTGACAAAGTTTACATTAATCATTGCCATCATGTTAAAAATTTGAATTATATGAATCTCTTAGGGTATTACTTCTTTCTTTGCATGCATATGTATATAATACATGTTTAATGTGTGAGTTTTGTTTACAAGTGCTGAGCACAGGTTTATTATTGTCATGTGTTGTGTTACTTGCTGTTCAGTTTGTGTCAATAAAAATTTTTTTAATCCAAAATAAAAATTCTAAAAAATCTGCAAGTGACACAGCATGGAAGAAGGGAAGCAATTCTGAGTATCCTTCCCGATGAAAGTAAGGGAAGTAAATTTGGTTCTCTCCCTTTACCAGGCTTGTGTATGAACTTGATCATGTTAAATAACATTCATAATTGTCATGTTGAAAGTACGTTTGCCCCTTATGACAAAGCATGTTCTGTATGTGTGAAGGTACAATCGTCTGACCAGCATACCCCGGTCCCTTGCCAACTGTGAGAACATGGAAGAGTTCAATGTGGAAGGCAACAACATATCACAACTGCCTGTAAGTCATCTTGAGACCAGTCTTCAGGTCTCTGTGTGCGTGCATGTGGTTTTGTGTGGCTGGATTAGATTTTACTCGCACAGATACTGGTAAGTGTAAAAAATACAAAACAGGAATGAACTGAGAGAGGGAGAGAGAGAAATAATAAGAATGAATTGAGTGACTGTCAATATAAGTGTGTATTAGAAACTGACGTTGTTTCATAATGTTAAAGCATGTGTGTGTTTCATGCCAGCAGTCATGATTGTGATGCAGCATCACAAGAAGGGTTGTGGTGGATGTTGGCTGCCACCTTGCTCAGTTTTGTTGCTCCCTTGATAATGATGGCAGAGGTGTGGAGAGAGCAATGAGAATTGAGATAGACGGTAGTTCACCCCGAGGGTAAAAAAAGGCTGTAGTTAAAATTGTTTCAAGGGCAGCATGGAGGAAAACATCTGTGGGGTTGTTCAAGTTCAGTGTTGCTTTCGTCCACAGAGACCTTAAAGACTATTAGGGACAGGGGGCCCAGGACGGCCACCTAGACTTTCACACAGCTCCTGAGCTCCTGTAGGGACGCATAGAGCGTTGACATTTTAACAGTTTTCTGTGAACCTTGATCTGAGCTGAAGTGCACTCTGTGGTGAGTGTGGTGGTGATGGTCTCGGGGTTAATGGTAACTAATGGCAAGAATGGTGAGAGTAATACTTGCTTTTAAGTGAAGTGTGCTACCTCAGTGTTACTTTTTTTCAGTATGCTCTGTCAAAGCTTCATCTGTACAGTGACAAGAGTGAGTGTTGGATGTGATGGTGATGATGCTGATGCCTGTGGTCATGGTGTGTTGTTTCAGGAGGGGCTGTTGTCCAGTCTGTCCAACCTGACCAGTATCACTCTGTCCCGCAACAAGTTTGAGAAGTACCCCACTGGTGGGCCCTCACAGTTCAGATCTGTTTATGTGAGTATGAATGAGAGAAAAACGAGGGTTGGGGGGTGGGGGCGGGGGGCAGAGAAACTGAGAAAGGGTGTGTGTGTGGGAGAAAGCAGAAATGGAGGGGAGAGAAGGTGATGAAAGAGGAAGAGGGCATGTTGATCAACTAAGCATCACACAGAATGTAGGATTGTCATGACATGCTTTATCATGGGTCAGAGATTTGTCATCACTCTTGTTTCTCAAAGGCGTAATATGAAATGCAGCCCAACCATGACTCCAGTGACTGTTTCATTCTGAATGCTTACCATGCCACTCCCTCAGTCCATCAACATGGAGCACAACCAGATCAACAACATCCCGCTGGGCATCTTCTCGCGGGCGACGGCGCTGACCAAGCTGAACATGAAGGACAACCAGCTGACGGCCTTGCCTCTGGACATGGGCTTGTGGGTGAACATGGTGGAGCTCTCCCTGGGCACCAACCAGCTCACCAAGATCCCTGATGACATCAAGTCCCTGCAGAAACTGGAGGTCCTCATCCTCTCCAACAACGCTCTGAGGGTAAGCTATGATTGTGAGGGACTGGCGGTCTGGGTGGGGGTCCAGGTTACAGTGATACAGGTCAAGGTCAGCCTGTTTCTGTTCTTTTATATATATACATGTGTATGTAATCACGTGCAAACTGATATTTTTTGGTGTGACTTTGGCACTATTTGCTGGAGATAATACATAATTATTTGGACTTTCAGAAGTTAATACTGGCTTTTTCTTTGAGACGATTTGAGTAAGGTCTTAGTGCTACTGTGCATGGTAATGACTTCCATTGAGCTCTACACTTACTGCCTGTTTTCAGTGCTCTTGATCAAATTTTAAATGCATGCCATCAGGTGGATTTGAAAATGTTCTTGGCAAGTTCCTATCTGATTGAACTCTAACCATGTGTGGACATTACATGGATGTATAGAGGCATGAGCGCTGTATGGCAAAATAATGACGATAATTAATTCATGAAGATAACTAACTTGTTTCTTGCCTCTGCAAAAAAACTTGGGGGGGGGTGTTGTTTTTGTGTGTGTGCAGAAGATCTGGTTGTATTTTACTGTGTTTGAGCAGAAACTTTAAGTGCTGTTTTCTTGTGTTTGTGCAGAAACTTCCATCTACAATTGGAGAGCTGAACCGACTGAGGGTTTTAGATCTGGAGGAAAACCGACTCGAGAGCTTGCCACATGAAATTGGTAAAATGCTTTCATTTTTTTTTTCTGCTGTATTGGAAGTTATGACAACATAATGCTGCTGATACATGTGGAAGCCCTGAACACTGGAAATCTGCACAACGAAGGGCAGTAAAGAAGTGAAAATTATCAAGATCACAACAGTTGTGTCAGCATGCTTCTGTTTAGGTTCCATATTGAGGCATTTTCATTGCTGACTATTTTGCCTATAAAATATTAGCATATGGGATGTTGAAAGTTAAGTTGTCTTATTGAGTCTAAACTGTGAGAGATTCTGTTTAGATTGTCTTGTTGGAATTCTGGGCACACGCGCAAGCGCAGACACACACACACGCAACAAAAACAACAACAACAAACCAAAAAACAGAGAGCAGATTGTTTGGAGTCCCTTGACAAGAGAAAGTGTAGCTGAAGCTAGCCACTTTGTCAGCAGCAGGAACTGTGGTTTGTCATTTAAAGTGAATCTTTGTTTGGCAGTTATCCAACTGTGACTTGGACATCAGGACTGCGTGTTTAACTGCTGTTTTGCTTTTTTCAGGAGCGCTGCGGGAACTTCAGCGTCTTGTGGTGCAGTCCAATCAGCTGACTGTCCTTCCACGCACAATTGGGTAAATGTTCTTCTTCACATTCCCCCTCCCTCATTTTCCCCTTTCTTTTCTTCCCATCTTCACCCCTACACCCATGTACCCCAACCCATCCCCCTCTGCCTGTTGCCTTCAGAAGTGGCTGTGTGTATTTGAATTGTAGTTGGGGGGTAAATCTTGCTCTCTGCATCTCCACAGCCCCCTGATTAATTTTTTTATTTACTGACTTGGCAGAAGTTCGGGTGAGACCTCATTTTGGAAGATGTGTTTATGTCTTTATGTCTGTGGAAGTTGTGGTCCGATGTTTACATTGTTTGCTTTGGTGGGGGGGTATAGATACACAGGATGTGACTGGATGCATTTCCTTCATGTTTGAAATTTTTGGAATGATAAGTCCGTGCAACACCATGTGAGCTCTATCTCCGTCTGACTGGGGGTGGTTTCAGTGTCATGCATCCAGCAGTGGTGCAAGGTGATGGCACGGAATACAACTTGAAATGCTATCATCATCTTGGCAAAATAAGAGCAAACACTTGTTGCTATAGTTTCGGTGTGAGGGAAATTGTACTGTTATTTCTGTTTTAAATTTTTGTGACCCTAATCAGGTCATGGTCACTGGTCACTGAGACTGGTATCAACACATAAAGCTTGATGCAGGTCACTAACATGGGCGTTTATATGCGGTATGACATCTAGTCTCTCGTTCATCCTTTCAGGTTGCTGAAGAACTTGCAATACCTCGGAGCAGGTGAAAACAACTTGACGTCCATTCCACCAGAAATAGGTCAGTTGTTAGAAACACCTGTGTTCATGTGTGTGACCCTGCTGTGTTCCGGTTGATCCTCCAGGCTTCAAGTGGAGAGGCTCCTTGGAGAGTCCTGTACATTGTGTGATGCTAACAGAGACGAGGGAAGAGAACCAGTGCTTTGACTCTCTTCTCCACTTGGTTCTGCACATGTTCCTTAGAGAGTCCTTCCTGTACATTGTGTGATGCTAACAGAGAAGAGGGAAGAGAACCAGTGCTTTGACTCTCTTCTCCACTTGGTTCTGCACATGTTCCTTGGAGAGTCCTGGGGCCTTAACTATGAATCGGGACTACGGTAGGCCAGGCCTAAACCAAAGTCCCTGACTTTAGAGTCCGAGACTGAGAGTTAGGCAAAGTTCGTATACATGGATGCAGACAATGGTCGAGACAACAGAGTCTCTGACTTCGCGCTGACAAGAAAGTGGTCATCACACGCGTCATCGTTTGAGCTAACTTTAGACGGGGCAATCCCATCTGGGCATGCGCACCGACACGCTTCGTTCTCTTCCCTGCGACGTATTTCGCACACGCAAATATCGGTAAACATAATCATTAGGTGAAGGCATGCCTGGCAGGCCCCAATTCTGGATGTGATTCGCCATGTTTTACTTCTGCAACACCCAAGCGATCTTGACGAGGTCATTATTCGTAAAAACGCTAATCTCTCGACATCTTCCGACGATGGAGTATTCTTCTTGGCATTTACTGAATCGAGGAACCGTAGCATCATCTGCTGCGACGGCCATTTTGAACTTGTCAGAAAGGCGAGTGGACGCTGTAAAATCAGGTAGCCTACACTATGCAGATGAATTTAAATAACAAGAAAATAAATCAAGTGACAATGTAAGACGTCAAGCAAACTTGCTCTCATAATAATTTGCAAACATTAAATTGTATGATCACATTAATCTGTCATTATGCCTGCATCGCTCGGCGAGTGCGATCTTTCTTCCCTCCAGAATGAAAGAGCTTTGGCCAACGAACATCTAGTATTCATTTGACAAAGTAAATGAAAGAAAAGAGAAAGAGAGAGAAACCGCTGGATTCAGACGTAAAGACGCAACAACAGCAAAAAACTAACAAAAACAACAAGAAAAACCAACTTTCCAAGCATAGCAAGGCTAAAAGCAGTCATAGTCCCGGGCCTACGACCTTTAGTCCAGTGAAATCGCTAGCCTAAATATCGGCTGTTTAGGCCCGAGGTTCGGCCCGGACTTTGGTGTAGTCCCAGTCCATGGTTACCATTTTGGGGCCATTGTCAATAGCCTTGAGATTTAGGCCGGCCTACCGCTTTAGGCCCGATTCATAGTTAAGGCCCCTGTACATTGTGCAGTGCTAATAGAGAAGAGAACCTGCGTTTTGACTCTTATCTCCACTTGATCCTGGGAAGGTTCCTTGGAGAGTCCTATACATTATGTAATGCTAATGGAAAAGAGAACCTGTGTTTTGACTTTTGTCTCCATTTGATCCTGCGAAGGTTCCTTGGAGAGTCCTGTACATTGTGTAATGCTAATGTTTAAGAGAGCAGAGAACCTGTATTTTGCCTCTTCCCCACTTGGCCCAGGGCAGGTTCCTTGGAGAATTGTATACATAGAGAAGAGAACCTGTGTTTCGACTCTGTTCTCCACCTTGTCCTGCACAGGTGTTCTCCACCTTGTCCTGCACAGGTTCTTTGAAGAGTGTTCTGCAACGCGTTCCTTGGAGAATGCTATACATTGTGTAATGCTGACAGAAGGGAACCAGGGTCTTGACTCTCTTCTCCACTCGGTCCTTTGCAGGTTCCTTGGAGAACTTGGAGTCCCTGTACATCAACGACAACCCTGAGCTGCACAGCCTGCCCTACGAGCTGGCCTACTGCTCCAACCTGCAGATCATGAGCATTGAAAACTGCCCGCTCTCGCAGATCCCTGCTGAAATCGTGGCCCGTGGCCCGTCTCTTGTCATACAGGTAATGAACGCTGAGACTGACAGGTGCACCTGCCTTGACCTGTCCAAGTCGGTTCAGAGCACGGCAGGGCATAGAAGCTTTGAACTCTTTGAACTGTCTGTGGGTGCTGTTTAGTGCGCAGGTCGTCATCTTTTCTGTTGTCAGTTTTCGGTAAAGAAATGCTCTTGTTCCTCTGTAATGACATGATTGAGATTTTTGAAAAGTACAGGTGAATGGATCTTTACATAAAGCTGGGTGGGGGTGGGGGGTTCCAGATGACAGGTTAATGTTTTCTACTGTTGTGATTTCCATATAAAATGTGGCTTTTAGCTAGACGTTTAGCTTGCAAGAATTCATGTGTGTGTGTGTGAGAATTGAATGGGGGTGGGGGTGTCCTGGACACTAAAGGGGTGGGTGAGAGGGGTTAGGATGGTTATGAATGAAAAACAGACTGGTGGGAGTTATGAGTATAACTTGTTTTTCCCTGCTGTTTGAGTAGCTCAGGTTTCAAGGTCCTTGCCTTTGAATAACTGGGTTTTGTCTGATGTTCCAGTACCTCAAGCTTCAAGGCCCTTACTGCCAGTAACTGCTGCCATGCCCTCTCGCCACCATCATCGCTTTGTATGTCCTCTGCCCGTGTGCTTGCGTGTGTGTGTGGAGCCAACAGCACACGGCAGAGACTGGTTGCCCGCGTGCTGCTGGAGAGGCTGCTGTGGCCGTACTGGTGGAGGGGAGCCGTGCAGTCCGTCAGATCCGTGCTCTTCAGTCCTCGCAGTGGTGTGCAGAGGTGGATGGAGACTGGTGTGCAGAGGTGGATGGAGATGGATGCTTGGAGCAGTGTCTGGGTGGTGCAGAAAGGACAGTGTGTGGATCCCTTCAGCTTTGCAAGCGCTGACTGAGTCGTGGTCAGCTGAAAGGTCTCAGTGCTCAGTTGTGTGTAGCTGGAGGGCGAGCCTCTCCAGGAAGCTGCTGTGTTGTCCTTCAAAACAGCACCTCGTACAGTTGGGCGAAAAACAGTACCTCACAGTCAGGTGAAAACAGTGCCTCAAGCAGATGGGTGAAAACGGTACCTCATGCAGATGGGTGAAAACGGTACCCAGAGCAGTGGTGTGAGGAGTAGCATTGTTCAGGAAACGCAAGATGGCATGAGTCAAGCATTACAGTGGAAGAAATGCATAACTTGATTTTGTTTTGAGGGGTGGGGTGTGGGGGGGTTTGGACTGGTGCCTGCTGTAGCACCTTGACAGTGCTGTTCAGATGCTGCAGTTCACCTCCCTGTGCACTCTGCTCCAGGCCAGAGTGGTTGGTGCCTGCTCCATTCTTCTACTGATCTGTGGTGAAGCAGTCCTCAACTTCAACTAGTTGCATGTGGATGTGGTCAGAAGATGTGGCTGGGGCAGTTCTGCCAGTGAGGGGAAGACGGCGCACGTGACGTTGAAGCGGGCAAAATCCAACCTGCTCCTGAGGATCTGCGCAATGGAAGCAAGCCATCTGGTTGTCTTCTTCCAGGGAGGCTGGGAAGCCCTGTTCAGCATCCCTCAGCCACACAGGGGGATCATGAACAGGAAGCATGTGAGGTCTACGAAAAAGAGCGTCATGAACATGTCAGAAAGCCAAAGATGCAATAAAATAAAAACACACACCTAGAAGCGGGAACGTGATCGTAGGAGTTGGTTCAGTTCTTTGAGATGTGACAAGAGACTTTTTTGGAGGAAAACAGTTGCGACAGTAGTTGTGTCCGTGAAGGTAGGGTGAATGAACTGGAGATGAAGTTGAGGAAAGGGACGTTGTGGAGGGATGATTTGCGTGAAGCTGAATGGAGATGCTCTTCACCTTCTGGGGACTGGTTCTGATGTGCTGGCTGCTCATTCTGAAGTAACCTCCACGGCTTGTGGGCCATCATCCTTGCTCCTTTTTTGTCTTGAAGACAGCCCCCCCACCCCCCACCCCCCGCCTCACCCCACCATGACTGACCACCGCTACCTGAGGACAAGGCAGATGCCATTCAGAATGTCCATGGAATAAGAGCTTGCGGACTGCTGACCCCATGCTCTCCTCCCACCACACACCTTGGGGGGAGGGGAGGGGGGTGGGGGGGTAGTGGTGGACCTTAGTTCTTAGAAGTGGTCAGTCAGTTCTTTTTTAAGTTTTTTTTGGGGGTGGGTGGGTGGGGCATGTACAAGTTCTCCTCTGCTGCTGAGTTTGTGCAGCAGAGGGTACAGGGTGTTGCGTTTCAACACTGGATTTAGATTCAGCATTAGACTTACGAGGAAAGGTGTGGGAGGTCGAGTATGTGTGTTTGGTTGGGGTGGGGTGGGGGGAGGCTTTGCCAACTTTGAGGTGGGCACTGAGTCTCGAAGTTTTCACCAACAGCGGTTGGGGGTGGGGTGGGGGGCTGGTCCAGTTTTCTGGCTGTGGAAGAGCATGGAGGGAGCAGGTTGTGTCTCGCCATGGGAGAAAGAGAGGGGGGCTCTGAAGCAGCAGCAGCACAGAGAACGAGGTTGCATGGAGATTGAGAGGGGTGGTCGACAGTGGTGTGCTCGGCGTTCAGTTCATCATACGTACAAGAGGGGTGGCCACTTGCCAGAGGGAACAGAAGTTCCACTGCGTGCTTTGTCTCTCAGTGTCAAGTTCCTTGAACTTCAGCTCACTGTTTCCACGTTTGTGACAGGCTTATGTTGATAGCTAGGGAAGCATGGATGACGGCTATAAGCATTGCCAGGCATGCGCAGATGACGGCTATAAGCATTGCCAGGCATGTGCGGATGATGGCTATAAGCATTGCTAGGCATGCATGAATGACGGCTATAAGCATTGCATGGATGACAACTGACTATAAGCGTAGCCAGGCATGCACTGAGGACAAATGACTGCAAGCATAACCAACATGTGCTGATTGCAACAGACTAAAAAATTCCAGGCACAAAGTTGGATGGATTGTAAAGGATGTGGACATGGTGGGCGTGGACTAATAGCAAGTGACTGAAAAGCCTTGCCTGGCCTGGCAAGCACTGATTTGCAACTATGATGTGATTTATTTTTTTTGACTTAAAAAAACAATCTATCACCATTATGCTGCCAGGAGTTGATGAGTCTGCTGCCTGCTGAACTTTTCGAAGTGAGGAGAATGATGGGTTCACAAAACCCTCCTTTATGAAGCCAACAATTTAACAATGACTTTCACTGACAAATGTTTGCTGAGATGCAAGAGACTGAGGAGGCGTGTAGACATGCTGTCTAGTGTTCATGCAATTGCAAAAAAAAAAAAAAAAGGGGGGGGGGGGGGAGGGGGTTAAGGGGGGGCTGGAAAGAAACTACACCTGCAGGCATTTTGCTGGCATCAAGGGAAGCAATTTGGAGTCTTGCAGAAGAAAATTGGAGATAAAAATGGGTGGGGTGGGTGGTGGGGTTCTGCTGCTGTGAGAGATGGACTGAGCTCCCCTGGTGGTGTGGAGACCACGAGAGACACACACAGCAGTTCACTTTTTAAATTTTTATTCAGAAGCTGGTGCTTTGAATGCGATAATGTTTTGTGTAGAATTGTGTGTGTGGGTGTGTACTAAAACTACTGTTGTTTGTAAGAGTTGCTGTACTTTCTGTTCTGATGGTATATACTCTGTGTGTGTGCGTGTGTGTGTTTGCATTCTGTACATGTCTGTTTTTCACATGCTGTACGGACCTGTGTACTTCATTTGTACAAAATATTGATGATAATGAAATTTAAAATTAATGAGGTGAATTCAAGTTACTAAGGCCGCGCGCATGCATGTCTTTGCTTGAAAGAGAGAGTGTGTTTGCGTGTGTGTTTGTGTGTGTGTGACCATGGCAGTATGAGTGTACACATGCATGTGTTTGAGAGTACAATAAATGCATGCACGTATGTGCAATGTGTGAGTTGACCAGCCTGGTCAGAGTGGTATGATAAGAAGTTTATACTAGAAGCTATTTATCAGTCATGCTGATGCACACAACAGTTGTATTCCAGTGAAATCTAGACTGCTAGTGCCCCACTTGTATCATTACTTGTTTGACTTTGAACGAATGTTGTTAGGATTTTATCATTATTGCATGCAGACACTACCAACACCACCAGGGGTTACGATACGTGGCGTTACATGAACCCCAACATAGCTGGACTCTTGCTCTAACAAATGCAAAAATTGTAAGCTACGTTGTCACTGGCTGAATTTGAAACTTGTGCTACTCCTTTGATGATAAAGTGAACTCTTGCTAGGGGCTGTTTGTAGCTAGATGGGCAGAACATGTCTAGGTGCTTGTTAAAGGAACTAATCTTTTTGTGTTTTGTCCAGCAGGTAGAACAAATTGAAATAAAAACACAAATAGTATCAAGGCTTTGGTTGTAAAATGCGCCCAGGGTTTTATATTCAAACATGAGTTTCACAAGTAAGGATTAGTGGGACCGTCTGCACACAACAGTGACGGGTACATGTACCCTGTTTTTTGATGTTGGCCAAAAAAACTGCACGTTCATGTTGTACGAGGAACAAGATCAGAGAGGCAGGCCAGCTGTGACACTTGATGATGTGTTGTTGTCTTTTGCGTGCACTCTCACCAGTTGTCTTTGACATAAGTAGGATTTTAAATTGAAAGTGAAATAGGATTCTAAATTGAAAGTGAAATCAACAGAACATTTTAAGACAAGATGCTATAAAGCTTTTAATTCAAGTTTCTTTATCTGTTGTTGGAGAAAGGCCAGTCTTCTAGGACAAAACTTGCTCTGAGAAGGCTGGTTCCTTTGATGGATTTTGAAGCATTGTTTGCAGGTTGTTTGTTGATTGTGCACTTCGCAATAGATTTCTCACAGCTGATACTTGTACACAGTATCTTTGTGTTATCCACAACTCTTCCGAGGACAGTTCACGTTTGGAATGGGCCAAGAAATGATGATTAACCCCTTTAACTGCCCCAGCCAGTCAAATTTCTGGGCTGAAAAGACTGCACACAGGCTTGCAAATAGTATATTTTCCGGTCCTAGTATAACAAATCTACTTTTGATACTGTACATTTTGATTGAAATCGTTTCAAACGCTAATCCAAAAAAGAAGAAAAGGCTTAAGGATTTAAAATCTCACAGTTCTATTAATAATTTTTGATTGCTTTCATGGCAGTGAAAAGGTGAAAGAGAGAAAGAAGAAGAAAAAAGTTTGCATACATGTACATATATCTGCCTCACGGATGGTATACTGTAGTGATTACAGCCCAGCCCCACATTTCTGAACGTTTTGCTGGCTGCAAATGCAGGTGCTCTCCCATTGATGGAAAATGGAATTTGTTGCCCCAACAGTGAGGACTTTAGTCTGGAGAAGGGAGCCTGGGAGGGTTAATTAGTTCGTTAGTTCTTGAATTTGAGCATCATGTCAACTGCACAGCAGCATCACAGGATAAGCCTAGGAATGGCTGGAGATGGAAATTGTATCATGATGGGTAAACACCAAAACCATGCAGGTTGAGTCTAATACACCAGGATGTCTAGTTGCCTCTGTTCTTTCTTTCCTTCTCTCTTTCTTTCTTTCTTCCATTCATTCTTCTTGTTATCTCACTTGAAAGAATGTGAGTCTATGTAATGATCAACTTTAGTGTTGCAATTTTCTCAGACTTTGCAAGTGTGAAAAGTGTCAAACTTTGCATGATGGTATTACATTTTCTTGGACTGTGCAAGCGTGAAAAGTGTCAAACTTTGCATGATGATATTACTCATAGAGCTTCACCTGTCCACTAACCATCACCCTACTTCACACTCACAGCAGCGTCAGTTTTAACAGAAAAATGTATGCATGTTCTTATTTGATTAAGTTGAAACTTTGTATGAATGTGCATTATGTCGGTTAGATCAAAACTAATATGTGTACTGCTATTTTTGACATTTGTGTCAGGGAGATAGAGACGTTTCCTGATTTGACACAAATTTTAAAAAAAACTTCTAATGTTGGTTTTTTCTCAGACACTGTTAAAGCAAGGACTTTCAAGCTTTGCATGATTATAATATTGCTTGGAGTGTGCTGGATGGTTTGATGACCTTCACCTTACTTCAAGGTCACAGGTGTATCAGATAAATTGCAGTTTAAAAAATAAATTCTTGTCTGGTGTAGTTTAAACATTGTATGGTTCAGGTTGGAATGTACGCTGCAAAAATCATGCTCAATATGCTTTGTGTGACTTTGATGTATGTTTAAGGGGAAAAATGACCTTTTTTAATCCACTCCCTTTTTTGTTTTTTTGTTTTTGCACTTGAATATGAGTCATCTGAGCATGCTATTGCTCTTCTTGTTTTTCTCTGCTGTATGTAACCTTACATAACTGTTTTTTTGAGGTGGGAGGGTGTCTTTTTAAACAAAGGATTTGGAAGAGATTAACAGTACTCTTAAAAGGGGGGGGGGGGGGGGGGGGGGGGGGGGGGGGGAGATAAAACATGTCTTATGCAACATCTGCATGAACCATGAAAGTGTTGTCATCAACAGGTGTTACCTATGCATAATTGACATTGGCAGATGTTTGATACCTCCACAGACGTATTTAGTGCCTTTGCTAGTCATGAGCCGGAAGTTTGGATTGCCCTACACTAGTAATTAATTTAATGACACATTAGCTACAATAGCAGTACTGCCATCCTTGAGATGTAGGCACTGATTGAGTGTACACCTGTCCACTTTGTGATAGGGAGTATTGATCCATTAGCCTTGCCTAACTGTGGTCTCTTGATCGGTTTTCAACTGCCATGGGTTCCTTCATTCCTGGTAATTTTCTCTGACTTGCATGACCAGAATCACACATATTTGACTTTCCAACTTGCTTTCCATGTTCACTGGAGGATCAGCAAATATGGGAGTTAATTAGTGCTTGAAAGACATCACGCAAACACAACAAAGACCGGAGTCGCTTACGGTAACTCTCACCTGGCATGCGAGTAAACACATAAACTCCACCAGAGTTTAGAGATTCAAGAGTGCCACTGCAGTAGTAACACAGCTTTGTTATTCTGTTGGCCACTGCAGTAGTAACACAGCTTTGTTATTCTGTAGGTCACTGCAGTAGTAACACAGCTTTGTTATTCTGTAGGTCACTGCAGTAGTAACACAGCTTTGTTATTCCCCCGGTTGGCCACTGCAGTAGTAACACAGCTTTGTTATTCTGTAGGTCACTGCAGTAGTAACACAGCTTTGTTATTCTGTAGGTCACTGCAGTAGTAACACAGCTTTGTTATTCTGTAGGTCACTGCAGTAGTAACACAGCTTTGTTATTCTGTAGGCCACTGCAGTAGTAACACAGCTTTGTTATTCTGTAGGCCACTGCAGTAGTAACACAGCTTTGTTATTCTGTAGGTCACTGCAGTAGTAACACAGCTTTGTTATTCTGTTGGCCACTGCAGTAGTAGCACAGCTTTGTTATTCTGTAGCTATGTTCAGCCAGGGATACTGATAGCAGGCATAGGCACCTGAACGTGGTTGGTATTTTGTTTTTTTGTCCAACACTTCTCAGTGTGGTGGGGTACTGCCAGTGCAAAAATCAAGGTTCTTCACCAAGAACCCAGAGCTATGAAAGGTTCCCTCTTCTATGCTTAAATAAAGTCGGTCAGAAAATAGCTTTGCCTGCTGCCAAGAATTCTGCATTTCTGCTTTCTGCCTTCCAGTTGCTTCAGCTTGATTTTGACATTGCTCTTTTGAAACGCAGCAACGGGTGATGCGAACAGCAAATCAAGACTTGTGACTGGTTGAATTGTTTCAAGCATCTATTTCTAACATGTGAGATGAATCCCAAACTGCAGTACTACTCGAGAGTGACAAGAGCACATTTTTAGTTTTTATACACATATGACACTAAGTGAGTAACACTGTATCAGTATCAGAGTTCCAGGTGTAACGTTACTTTAAATCGACTGACATCAGATGGCTGAGTTGGCAGAGTTTCTCAGCGCATCCAATAATGGTGACTGCACCTATTAGTGCTAGATTAGAGTCTGCTTGAAAGTTGGATCATGCGTATGTGATAAAATTGGAAGAGGTGGAAACTACACATGTGAATATTTACCACGTGTGTGACATGATTCTCCAATGTGTCTAATCTAAATTGATGTGTGCGTACCGTATATATACTGAAATGTGTGTGTGTGTGCGTGGTGTCACTGTGTGTGTACACAACAGGAGTTGCTGATGCATGTAATCTGGATGCTTTGTATTTATGGGTGTAATTCTCCAAACTTGGCTGTCTGTTGTGGTCTGTGCAGTTAGTCTGATGCGCCAGCAAAAAAAATGACCCTTCTGAATCTGAAGCTGGTGACAGATTGATAATGATATATGCCACGAGTCCCCCAAATAAACTCCCATCAGTTTTCTTTTTTCTTTTCTGTGTGTCCCTGAGTGCTCAGCTGCTTGCTTGCAGACCTTGAATTAGTCAAACTCATATGAATCGGGTATGTCTGAAAAGTTCTGTTTGTCAAATATATTGTCTATATCATTATTCGTTCTTATCATGATGTTGGATTTCTGATAGTTCTTTTCTTAAAGGGGAACCGAACCGGAATGAAGAATCATGAGACCCTACTGATAGCAGTGGAATATGGATTTCTGATAGGTATGTTTTTAAAGGGGAACTGAACCAAAAAGAAGAAGCGTCACAAGGCCCTATCAGTGGCGGTGGAATAAAAAGCAGACCGTAGTTTTTAATTTGATTTCTTGTTCAGTTTGTTAAAAATTGAAGTTTGAGATCCATTTTGTGCTCAACAGTCTGTATCAGCGACATCACGAAGCTAATGCGTTGCAAGCAAACAAATCAGGAGCCAGCCTTTTCATGCACTTTTCTGGTGAAGAGTGAACCAAGGTGGACACACCTCCAAAGAGCTCAGATTCAAAGCAATAAAAACTTCTTTTGTGTAAGTGTTGACAGAACAACCAAATGAAGCATGCAGGTGAAAATATTTGGTCAGTTTTCCAAGCCAGCTTCCATCCAAAGTTCATTTTCCCTTTACTCTTTCCACCACAGGGCTGAAGATGAAGTGTGAAGCATGCTAGCAGTGATTTGAGAACCCCCTGCTCTTGGTAATTCTGGTTGGGTTAAAGAAAAATGAAGAAGGTCCCACTGAACTTTTTTCAAGACTCCAGTAACTGTATATGTGTACATTTAAAGGTTGACATTAAAATTTTATAATTTTTTGTTTGTGGGGATTTTTATTAAAAAAAATTTTTTTTTAATTTATAATAATTGGTGTTTCTTGCCAGCTGACTTGAAAATCTTCCCCTGTTTTATTACCGACTTCTACACATTATATAAGTACAATATATGTATATGTAACAGACTTGAAATTAAGTAGTGTCCACTTGACAAGCTTTTCATAGATTACTGTTACTTAAAAAACCCCAGCAACAACAAAAACACACACAAAATGAAAGTAAAACTGAGTTGTTTTTTTTGTGTGTGTGGTTTGTTTGTTTTTTAGTCGAGCGAAATTTGGGTCGCATTACTGGATTGAATAAGAACAACCACAGGAGCAGTGCTACCCTGTCCTACCAATGTGTCTAATGTTCTGGCACTTTCCCTTGCAGCCCATTCTGAGAATACCAATAGATTTAGCCATACTTGCAAGCCGAAATACAGGCAGGTGGAGACGTTCCTGCAGCGACAAAAGGTGATGTCGGAAAATGATCAGTTTCAAAAGGTTAGCAAATTGTCTGTTTAGGATCAGATTAGTTCTGTTTATTTTGCATAGTGCTGTGTTGCCCCGTTGGAAGTTTAGGCTGCTTTGCCAAGGGGAGAGTTTGGCCAGCTGCAGAGATGTGCTATCCATCCTGGTGAAGGTCACTGGAATTTATTTATTTTCTCTCCAGGGAAACATCTGCTGCCAGGCAATCCTAAGTGTGCATTTACTTCAAGCCCATGGGAGCACAATTTTTTTCTCATCTCTTTTTGTGTGCGTAATCCCCCCCCCCCCCCCCCCCCCTCCCCCTCCGAAGCACTAGACATTCAGCTCACCATTCACGCTTGAGACCAAGGTGACTGGGATTTGAACCCTCCCCACTTGATAATTTGTCATACCAGATGTTTATCCACTGAGCCATGTCGCCATTTATTAGGAATTTAAAAGAAAGAAAGAAAATTATTTTAATGTTTTCAGTAGCAGACAGGATGACGTGTCCTGATTTTTGGCATGAAAGTTGGATCGTCACAGCAGGAAAGAAGACGGGCATTCTGTTCAGGAGAGCAAAATGTCAGCCCTGATCTGTACGCATCGTAGCAAGAAGGGAGATGCGTCCTGATCAATAGCCTTAACCCCTTCACTGCCAAGATGACACTTTGAAATGACCAGTAAAAATGCAAAATTTGAAACCCTTAACTGTTTTTGTCTTATTTTTCGCACAGTCACGTGAAAGGATTTTCATCCAAACACATAGCATTGAAAGTAGATGTTATAGGAGTGGAAAATATACTGTTTGTAGGTGCGTCTGTGCAACTTTCAGGCTGGGGCAGTGAAGGGGTTAAAAACAGGATCAGCATGGCATTGTGGATTCACGTCTTGTTAATTTCTGTTTCTGATGGTCAGTATCTGCTTAATGTTTCAGTTCCTTGGACCATGTGTTAAGTTCTTTCTTTGATCTCACAAGAATTAGAAAACAGCCTCCAGTCCAGCACTAATCATAAATTATTCAGTTCAAGTAAGGCTGGGCAAGAGAGAGAATTGGATTGTTTAGTAAAATTCCATCTTGAGATGCAAATGAGTGCATGCTTTTTCAGTCCTGTTTATATAAATGTATGTAGAGGTTGTAGGTTTTCTGTGTCACTGAGGTGTGGGCCAAACCAGAAACTGGAGGCAGGGACCCATTACTGTTACAAAAAGGGAGCAATTTTTTTCCCTTTCTTGCTTTTTGACTGACCGAAAACATTTGCTGGTGTTTGTAGATAATTCATGAGCTATGACGTGCATACATTGTCAACATGTAGGTGGAAGAGTTGATTTGCCCTGTGTTGGGAGGAATGCCTGCTTTCTGGGGGTTTTGTTGTGTTTTTTGTTTGTTTAAACCACAAGATTTATTTTATTTTTTAATTTTGCATTATTTTTAGTTAACAGTGTAGAAGTTCAGATCATACAGTGGTAGACAATGGTTTGGGGAACCAAGATTCAGCTTCATTTTCTGCTCATCAGTTGTTGATGTTGACTTTCTTTCTTTCTTTTACAGTAACACCTCCAAGTGTCTTGATTGTTGTAGTGTGTGTAGATCTGACACTAGACATCTTCTGTTGAATCTGAAAATAAGATTTTGTGCTCAAGGCAATTAGTGAATCTGGGTTGCAGGGCTGTTGCAGATGGCTTAGGACTGGTACAGATGACTTAGGGCTGTTGCATATGGCGTAGGGCTGTTGCAGATAGCTTAAGACTGCTGCAGATAGCTTAGGGCCAGTACAGACGACTTAGGGCTGTTGCAGATGACTTAGGGCAGTTGCAGATAGCTTAGGGCTGTTGCAGATAGCTTAGGGCTGTTGATGGTATAGGGCTACAGCAGATGGTGTTTGGACGGTTGCAGTTGGGTTAGGGCAATTGCAGATGACGTGGAGTGTTGCCGTTGGGTTAGGGTAGTTGCAGATGGCACTAGGAGTGTTGCAGTTGAGTTAGGGGTGTTGCAGACAACGTTAGGACTGTTGGTATGGGCTGTTGCAGGTGACATTAGGAGGACTGTTGGAGTTGGGTAAGGGCTGTTGTAGATGACATTAGGACTGTTGGAGTTGGGTAAGGGCTGTTGTAGATGACATTAGGAGGACTGTTGGAATTGGGTAAGGGCTGTTGTAGATGACATTAGGACTGTTGGAGTTGGGTAAGGGCTGTTGTAGATGACATTAGGACTGTTGGAGTTGGGTAAGGGCTGTTGTAGATGACATTAGGAGGACTGTTGGAGTTGGGTAAGGGCTGTTGTAGATGACATTAGGACTGTTGGAGTTGGGTAAGGGCTGTTGCAGATGGCAACAGTCTGAAACAAGAATGAAGTAATAGTGTTCTTTTGCGTGTTTGGATCATGTTGCAGATGATGTTAGGAGTGTTGTATCTGGGTGAGGGCTGTTGCAGTTGGATTAGGGGTGTTGCAGATGTTAGGAGAGTGCAGTTGGGTTAGGGCTGTTGCAGATGCCGTTAGGATTGTTGCAGTTGGGTGTGGGCTGTTGCAGATGATCATGGGACACTGTAGTAGGAGTTTGGACTGTAGAAAGTGACTTAGATAGGACTGTTGCAGATGATCATGGGACACTGTAGTAGGAGTTTGGACTGTAGAAAGTGACTTAGATAGGACTGTTGCAGATGATCATGGGACACTGTAGTAGGAGTTTGGACTGTAGAAAGTGACTTAGATAGGACTGTTGCAGATGGTTTAAGACTGCTGAAGGTGGCATTCCTTGGCAAAGTGGCCAATATTTCCCCTGGGATATCTCCCCCAGTTAGACAGTGAAAAATCATGAAAAGGAACAGGAATTTGAAACAAGATTTAACTGAAAACTTGCTATTCCTGTTCTGTATTACAGTCCTATAATTATGGCATTTTCCTCCAGCTTTTTTTTTCTGGGGGGGGGGGGGGGGGGGGGGGTATTTTGCTCACAACAGTTTGTTTGACCCAAGTTTGGAAGCTTTTTGTTTTGCTTAATAATAAGAGATTTGGGAGTTATTTCTTTCTGCTTGATGAACTTGTTTGTCTTGTTGATTTCTACTTACCATATATATAGTCATAATCAATGCAATATATAACTGAAAGTGATGCTTTACCACTTGACTGTTTTTAATGAGCATTAGATTTCACCCACTTCTACTGTGAAAGTATGTATGTATGTACCATGTGCAGCATCTTAGGATATAAAAAGCTTTTGCTGCAAATGTTTGTTTTTTCTTTCCCTGAAACATTTTTGCCTTTATTCCACAACTAAGTTATAAGTGACAGCAATGTCAAACTCTTTTGATATGTGAACTGGTCAGTGGTTTTATGTGTGTAACTGTAAGGTTTTTGTGCTGGACATATTGTTTGCTCTGAAGACTGCCAGTGATGTGTGCTATTCTGTTGTCATATATTCTACATTGTACAGTTATGTGCTTTATTATACTGTAATAAGATGTTTGTCCTCAATGTCTTTCCTTGTTTGTTTTTTGTTTTGTGTGTGTGTGTGCATGAGAGAGTGTGTTCATTTTGTGTTTTTCCTTCCAACAATGGGTCACCGTGTGCAATGCTATAAAATCTTAACCACAACAAAGGAATGCAACTTGCCTAAATTGTCTTTATAAGTTTATTCAATGGCATGCAGTAATAACTGGTATACACAGAAGACTAGCATATAACGAAAACAATCCTTTTTCCTCTCCAATTATTAAAATAAAAACAATTAAAACAATTAAAAAATAAAAATAAAAATAAAACTCTGGGAAAATGTTACTGTTAAAGCTGCAGCCCAAAGCCAGAAACCTCCAAATTCTATTCAGTACTAAAAAATAAAATAATAAAAATCCTCAGAACACACAAAAAGATACATTTGATGAAATTGTAAATAATTACATGATTTATATTATGAACAGTAACAAAAACAACAAACAAAAGCCCCCACACAGTCATCCAAATTTTCAAAATAATTATGAACAGTAAACAAAATTAAAAAACCCACACAGTCATCAAAATTTTCCATTTATAAAATCATGAGGAAATTATTATTTTTTAAATTAAAAGGGGTTTCACTTATTGTAGATAATGACTAACAAATACATGATGGTCTAATATACACAGAAACCAGTGCAGTGAGAATTGTGCATGCAAATATGTACTGGTACACCAAAAGGAATAACAGTATTTATGTAAATCATTTCTCAGTTTTTATTCGACTACCAAGCGAAAGCAAAGGCCTGCATTAATTAAGAAAGAACAGAGTACCTCAGCAGTACACAATGCCCTCTACTTTGTGTCATCGATTTAATCAACCTCTCGTAAACTCGAGCAGCAGGCATGGGAATTGATTCCAAAGAAAAACTCTGAAAATTTGCTTTCAAAACTTTTGTAACATTCACTTTTTCTTAGCTGAAACATAGTGCTGAAGCGTGTAAGAATGACTGCGTTCGAGCCTGTTGCCAGCCTGCGAGAGTAATAGCAAGTGACTGTTCACAATTACGCCACCAAGATGGGCGATAGCTGCATGTGAACGCGCTCTGTATGTTTTGTGGGTATTCGGTACAGAACTAAAACCAGTGCCTTTTTTCTTTTTCAGGTGCAGGTAGCAGGTTACAGCTAAATATACACAAGCACCCTACGTGTGTGGCTTACAATAAAATGAAACTTACTGCAGTAGCATGTAAAAGATCCAGGTCATTCTGTGGAGGTGGCAGGTTACAGCTAAACGCACGTGCACCCTATGTATGTGGCCTTGAACAAAGTGACGCTGTAAACTTGTGCATGGTTGCATAGCGTATGCAAAACATGCGCCGAGATGGCAGCTGCTTCACGTGGCACCATCCATGCAACAACCAAACAACATTGTGACCACTTTGGTGGATATTCAAAACACACTGTGTAAAGCTACAGTCATTCAGATCTGCATACAACTAGAGCGCAGTGGGTCTGCTCAGAAGCTGAGCATAGCAACACAGGTGCTATAGCGAAGTGCTTGAGATGAGGTACTCAGCAAGTGTTCACGGAAATAACACTAAAAAGTATGACTGACATACAACGACCCTATGCTGCCAGTGAAAATGCTGATGCCCCTGCACCACCTCCCCTCTCCCCATCTCAATATTTCAGACCACTTCAAAAGGAAGAGGATTATTCAGGGGTCATTAGCAAAACCCATTTTGCTTCCCTATAGTCTGAAAGAAAAGGATTTTGGCTATCTCCTCACTTTTCTGCCTGTCAAACACAAAGCGTCTCAGTGACCAAATACCCTTTTGGGTCAACATGTGCGCTGACACTACGAAGGCCAAATGAACTTCCTAAACAAGCAAATCTCACTGTAACACGCATATGTGACAAATGCATGCAGGCCATAAGAGTCAGGCTCCTTTTAACACTAGGTGACATAATGTACTGAACAAAACAAGGAGAAAGAGGTTTCCCTTGCAAAAACACACAATTATTGTGTTCATTCAAGCATCATCAATCGATCCTCAACACCTCAGTAACAGGCATGAGGCGGGGACTAAAGGAATAGAAACAGGCGCATGACAAGCTTGGTAGTCAAATGAAAACATGCTGAACAATCAAATGGTTCACATATATTGAACATCACAAAAAGGTAACAAGCCACTGGAAATTGTTGATCAAAACAAGGATCGTTGAATGCAAGTGCAGCACCACAGTAGTAAGAATCACATTATAAGAAAGCCCAGTGCAAAGATGTAGTGAATGAGGAATTTTGCCATGCGTATGGGTGTACACCTTTATATTCCTTCCCTTGCATTCATCATGAAACATTCCCTCCCCCCACCCCCTTCTCCACACCTGTGTTTGACTTTTCTTAGTCAACACTTGCCTGCCTGCTTACAACACACACACACACACACACACACAGAGGCATGTATGCACACAAATGTACTCACACACACGCACATACACACACACAGAGGCATGTATGCGTGCGCGTACACACACACACACACACACACACACACACAGGCATGTCTGCACACACATGCACAAACACACACAGAGGAATGCATGCACACACACACACACACACACACACACACACACACACACACACATACACAGAGAAATGAAATGTAGCTCAAAACACATGCATAGCTTGGAAGCAGATCCATGAAATGTGACTGGAAGAGTAAGGAATAATAGTTAGTTAGTAACTGGATTTTAATGTCCTGTCAACCACACAGGGTCACCTCAGCACATTCAGAAAACAGTCACATTAAATACAATAATGATAAAAACAAGCTTTCTTAACCGCCTCTCCCCCATCACAAAATAATGCATCTTAATTGTGTTCCCAATTTGTTCAATATACAAAATACTGCACCTAGTGTTTACACATTATGTACATTTGTTGCTTACCACCATTAAAAATAAAATTAAAAATAAACTTATAAGAGGAATTGTTTGTTTTTCAAAACTGAGGAAAAACAAAAATATAAATGTTAAAAATGTGATGTGTACAGATCTATTCATATCATTTGCTTACCATCCCATCCCATAACATTTGCATTATTATTATTTTATTATTATTATTTATCACACCTTATTTTTCCATCTAGAGTACCCTCACTGTTTCATCTGGGGTGTTTCCATGGGAAAGTCAGGTTGCTTTAATTCCTTGCCAAAACCCAGTTCAAGTAGCTCCCATTAAGGTTGGTGGTGTGAAATGAAAGTTAAAGGGGAACCTAGCCGAGGACACAAGTTGCCCTGGAAACACAGAAAATGTGCAGATACTTTCATTTGGTTATTCTATCAATTATACCCCCCCCCCCCCCCCCCCGAAAAAAAAGAAAAAGAAAAAAGAAAAGAAGTGTGTTTGTAATTACCTTCAAATTTGAGCCTTCAAGGCCACAGCCATGTTGGTTCATGCATTAATTAGCAATGAAAAACTGAAAAATGCTGGCTCATGATATAGTTCCCACACATGCCAGCTTTGTTTATGTCATTGATACCAACTGCTGGGCATAAGCTGCCAGCATTCGCAGGCTTGCTTTTGAGACTCTCAAATATTAACAGGATGAAAAGTTAAGTGAAAAACTGCTGCGTGTATATTTTTCTTTTATTCCAATTGTATTGACAGAGCCCTTGATACCTTTTTGGTTCAGTTCTCCTTTAAGTGAAGAGGATTTGACATGTGATTTTAGACTTCAACACAACAAAATCCACAGACCTAAAATGACAGACCCCCCCCCCCCCCCCCCCCCCCCCCCCCTTCCCCACATACATCATAGCACATTAAGATGAATAGTTTTCACTGAGGTGAAGCTTTTGCATAGCATGAAGAATGGAGAATAAAATTAAGCAAAATGGCAAGGTTAAAATAATAAGCGGAAACAGTCTTGAGTAGGCCTAGAAATGCACAGATTGTAAGTAAAAACATAAAAAATAAATAATCAAAATCTGCGTACAAACACTTCATAAAAATGAATACAAATTTCAAAAGCACTTGTCTGACAAAATCTGTAGCAAATTGCACCGCAAAAGTGCAAGAAGCATGAACTGTGAATAAGCAAAATCATCACAGGAAACAAATGCAAAGCAGACTTGTGAAACAGTAAGTTGAAACAATGGTAGAAGTCTTATCATCATACCTGAAAGAAAATGGAAGAAACGATCACACCAGACAATCCCCTCAAACCCCTGAGACACACATGGACTAGAAAATTAGATTGATGAGGAAAGCAAAACATTATAATTCACATTTGATGATTGTATGTCGAGTATATGGAATGTTTAGTGATATAATTATGTTCACAGAACATGGCTACACTGGATGCCTACACAAATGCTACTTTACCTAGAAGATGTTCACACTGTTTTGATTTTCTGGGATTAAAATGCTGAAACAAAACTTTATCAGATTGCTGATATGCATAAAATAAAAGGTAATGTATAGAAACCATGCAAAAGCAGTATGTTGGGAATGACACAAAAACAATATGTAGAAAAGCAAGATGATGCATTCATCAGTACATATGTGCATTAAACACACACAGCACAGCTTCATTCAGCAAGTATGAGATAAAAAATATACATCAAAATGTCTTCAAAAACAAAAAAGCAATTTTTCTTATAAGTGATATTATTATGTATTTTTTATAAACATTTTTAAATGGCCATGTACTGAAAACCTAAAAGTTGTCTTGTTAAATAAAAATAACATACATGTACTGGTGGTGCTTATTTCCCAGATGCATTGTATTTTCTGTTAATGTAAATATAAAAAGTAAATAAAACATGTTAAAAAGACATAGGGAGAGAGACAGCTGTCTGATTTAACAAATGAATCAGTGAAGCAATGGGAAACCACCCCAACACATCAGTCAACTGTTAAGTCAGACAGTAAATGCTCTGGTTCAGCTTGTAAAGTGTGAAATATAATCAACCCAAACACATTATAAGGCAAAATATGACTATGCAGCATTATAGCTGTCAACCCCTTTTGGGAGTAAACTGTAGTCCAGAGTTGGTGAACCTGTATTTCCCTTATGGAGGCTGGGGTCTTTTGTTTTTCGCTGGTGGCAGCGGCATTTTGAATTCCAACCGACATGTGTGGCAGTGGAAGGAAGGAGCAATGTTGTGCGAAATACACATGTGCAACTTCAAATCTCACTTCTGATGAGATTTCTTAGCCTATTGCACTAGGCCAGTCAGTGTACATTTAGCAATGGCATGTGTTGGCTGCTCGTTCGACAGTTTTTCATTCTTTTTGCTCAGTTTAAAACAACAACAAAATCTCATGAAAATTATGTTTTCCTGTATCCATTTTCCAATATGGCCATATCCCCCCCAAAATAATGAAAAAAATGTATTTTATACTGGTAAACTGTATGGGTTGACAGGTATGCAGCATTACAATGTTTATGTTCTTAGAACAAGATGATTATTCGTCAGCCAGACCCAATTACACCCAATGAGGCCCAGCTCTTAAATGAAATGAAAGAAGAAGAATTATTTAGGTCTCCCAGACCAAAATGCAATCTCACAACAATCAAGTGTGTGTGTGTGTGTGTGTGTGTGTGTGTGTGCGTGCGTGCGTGCATGCGTGCATGTGCATATGTGTGTGTGTGTATGTGTTTGTGGGTGTTTTTTCTTTTCTTTACACTGTTCAAATTTGATCAGTGCAGAACAAGTATCTTTGGGACATCAGCTTATTTACAAAATAAAAAATAAAAATTGAATGTCTGGACAGTTCCATTAACAAATACATACAAGAAAGATTCACAAAATAAACCCTAGTTTTCAAAAATTAAATGAAAGAAATTATTAAACACAAAGAGTAACTGGAAACTGGGCATTTGAATGTCAACAGAAAAGGTGACAGCAGTCACTTGATATTCCTTCTATTTTTGGAGAGCAGGGATAACTCAATGGTAAAATGCCAGACTCATAAGGAAAGGTTGTGGGTTCAAGTTCGGACAGAAGCAGCAGGAGAATTTTCTTCCACCCTTGTATTACCACAGTAGCACATAAAAGATCCTGGTCAATCTGCCCAAAGTGCAGATGGCAGGTTACAGCTAAACATGTATGCATCCAATGTATGTGGCTCTGAATAAAGTGACCCCGTGAACTGGTGCATGGTTATATGGTGTACACAGATTGTGCGCTGAAACAGCAGCAGTTTCATGTGGCACCAGCCATGTAACAACCAAACAGCACTGTCACCATTCTGGTTGATATTCAAAAATGAGCTGCCTAAAGCTACTGTCACTCGTTCAGAGTCACAGGTGACTAGAGTGAGAGTGGGTCTGCTTGGTAGCAGAGAATAGCGTTATATTTGCCATTTTTGTGAAGTGCTTAGGGCTCACCTCGAGATGAGGCACCTGACAAGCGTTCATATAATAATGAAAAGACTGCTCCATTCAGTTCTCTATTTCCATAATCGTGCTCATCATTCAAACCATGCACTGAAATTGGAAGCCCCAAAATTCAGTAGAGAATTAATGCACCAAACTTTTCTCTTTCCCTCCATGTCCCCCCCAACAGTCCTCCTTCCCCCTTTTCCTCTCTCTCTCTCTCTCTCAAAGTGACTGGTCAGGATAGATTGGATCAAAATGTTCCAGTGAGTTTCTGAGGCTGTTCTGCACCTGTCAGTGCTATGTTCAGCCTTGTCTGAACTGTGCATTTACTTTCTGTTTGTAGCCATGACAGCAGACTGCACAAACAGAACTGGTGCTTCATATGAACAACATTCATTCCAAATTGTAGTTTGACTGTCAAAGTTTGAAAAAAATACACTAGACAAATTTTAGTTTGACTGTCATTTTGTTGCTTTGAAAAAAGGGGTTTACCCCCCAAAAGTTGCATATGCTTTGTATTGTCATATTATAATCAGCATTCTTTTCAATTGTTTTTGTGTCTGGATCTTATTTTAGGATGCTGCAGACAGCCGAATTTCAATTTTTTTCTTTTTAGTTTTGTTTCCTGCCATAGAATGACTCCAACACAGCTACAAAAAAGAAGAAAAAACAACAACTAACTTTTGACACTGTGTGAAACAAAGACCAACATCACCACTCATAATAATGCACATGAACAACAGCACAGCAATGATAGTGTACCATGTTTGGCTGAAGGAAAAAATATCAACCTTACTGACATACCATTATTATAGCCATCATAGCAAAGAGACCAGCTTGGCATACAAAAATCTTCTCTTTTTTCCCCCCTTTTTTTCATGCTTGCAGACTTTTATTTATTCCACCAAAAAATTAGACTGATCCACTAATTCTGTCTCTCATGACAACAAATAATTTTTTTTTAAATCTGTATAAACTTCACATAAATGTGAAATAATAAAAAGATGAAGATGATGATGAAGTGATGCTTAATGTCCTCAGATGTCAGTTGTCATATTAGGGACAAGTTGTGACCACCAATGCCGAAGCACGGTTCAATAATTCTTTACGTCCATGAGGCTCGTTAGGATGGACAGCTCAGGTCGGCCACCTCGACTCTCACACAGCTTCTGAACTATGAAAAAAAAAGATGTAAAACAGCTTCAGCTATTTATATAGCTGACTATGCCCGCTGGGGAATTTGGAAGCTGAAAGGGTAAGATCCCAAGTGCAGGAGACATCTGTAAACCTGTTGACACTAACATTAAAAGAGGCAGTGAACTGAAGGCAGTGACAATGGAGAAATTGTGCTAACCTTTTCACCTGCATGTGTCCTTTGGCTGTTCTGTCAATATCTACACAAAAGAAGTGCTTTTCAGCTACGTTGGTTTATGCTAATTTTTACCAACAAGGAACAGAAGCAGTCTGGCTTGAGATGCGTTTTGATACATTTGCCACACATTCCAGCCTTGTGACGTCAAAAATGGCAGCACCTATGGTCATATTTTCGTGACTTTCAAATGTCAATTTTTAACAGACAGGATGAGAACTGAGTAAGTAAACATGGCGTTTTACGTCCACAGAAACCATAAGGCTCATTAGGGACAGGGAAGGGAGGGAGGTGGGAGGTATGGTGGAGACGAATGACTTGTCTGTGTGCTCTGACCTGTAAAGATGGAACAGACCATCAGTCACCGCCAGAACAACAATGTTAAGGAGGTGGGGACCCTGCCCATGCGAAGCGACTTGTGAACTCCGCTAACTGCTGTTTCATCAGCTGTGCGGAGCGAAGTCACAAAGGCTGTGTCTGCAAAGTAACTGTTGAGGAACAACTCTCAGCAGCAAGACAATCTATCCTGCTGTGAGAGCCCATCTCCACCTCCCTGCTCTTGATCTCTCCTGCAGGGGCTCAGAATGAGAACTGCAGGGTGTATATTTCTTATCCCATTCCCAACAGGGCCCATGATGCGTCTTCGGTTTGGTTCCCTGTCAATTCATCCACATAATGTAGAAGACTATATCTTTGTGCATGGTAGCAAAGTGTACCATAGTTCAGGAGCTGTGTGAGAGTTGAGGTGGACGTCCTGGACTGTCCGTCCTAACGAGCCTTCTGGTTTCCGTGGACATAAAGATTTATTGCACCGTGCTTCGGCATTGGTCACAACTTGTCCCTAATATGTCAACTGACATCTGAGGACATAAAGCATCACTTCATCATCAAAGTGTACCATCTCAAAACTTTTCCTCTTGTGTATTTCGCGATTTCTATTTTTTCGTTTGTTTGTAGATGAGTTGTTGTTTTTTTGAATGGGTGGGGAGGATCCTGTACAAATGCGCATTTGTAGATTTGTAATACCGACGATATGTCACGTACAGTGTGACTGTAAATCAGTGTATTAAAGTGCAACTCTTATTGTCTTGATAAGCCATAACATGTAAAAGGCAAAAAAGCCTATGATAATGAGCCATGAATATAATACTCATTCGTCCTTGATATAATATTAATAATTATAATATAGTAATAGTAAAGTAGCATTATTTTAATGAAAATTTTGAACTGACCTTAGTTAAAAAGATGAGATTTCAAATGAAGCCAAGGTGATTTGAAAGCTGGATGTGTGTTTGATGACCTAACTTTGCAAGGGAGGCTGTTCCACACAGATTAAAATGCAGCATAAGAAATACTAACAGATCTCTGACCAAGCTAGTGCTGGAATCACTTGTATTTCCACGCTTTACATCGTCAATCTCCTCTTCAAATGCCCAAAGATCTATATGCCAGCAAATAACAACTGTGTTATCTTCAGAGGTATATCACCATACTTTACTGTTTGGCATTTAATATCTTGAACTAAAAATGAAATAGAAACCTTTAACAAAATGAATTGGACAATAGCAGAACACAGCAATGAAACACACACACACACACACACACACACACACACACACACACACACACACACACACACACACAGTGTTCTCAAAGCATTAGAATGTCCTAAACAACAAGAAGTTAACAAATACCAAAATTAAATAGTCACAAAGCCTCCCTCTCTTTCAAGCACACTCACAGTCACAAATTACAAATGCATATAACTACAACAAAAGCAAATAGTAATATAAAAAATCTATAAAAAATCAATCAACCAAGAAAAAAAAACATTTGATAATCACAAACATAGTACATACAGTTCCTTGAGGATGAAATACATGCATACTTGCATATATATGTATATTTTGCGTACATGAGTCATAATAATAAACCTTGTTCACAACTTCAGAGAAGACAGTACACTTGTGCTGTCTAAAAAACAGTCCATTAAAGCACCCTTCCACAACTCGCTTGTCCTGCTCTCTACCTGCCTGGGAAATATTCACCACAAAATTGTCTTGTACTTGCCCTGCTCTCTACCTGCCTGGGAAAAATTCACCACAAAATTGCCTTGTACTTGCCCTGCTCTCTAACTGCCTGGGAAAAATTCGCCACAAAATTGTCTTGTACTTGCCCTGCTCTCTACCTACCTGGGAAAAATTCACCATGAAACTGTCCATCTTGTACTTGCCCTGCTCTCTACCTGCCTGGGAAAAATTCACCACGAAATTGTCTTGTACTTGCCCTGCTCTCTACCTACCTGGGAAAAATTCACCATGAAACTGTCTTGTACTTGCCCTGCTCTCTACCTGCCTGGGAAAAAAATCACCACAAAACTGCCTTGTATTGGCCCTGCTCTATACCTGCCTGGGAAAAATGCACCACAAAATTGCCCTGCTCTATACCTGCCTGGGAAAAATGCACCACAAAATTGCCCTGCTCTATACCTGCCTGGGAAAAATGCACCACAAAATTGCCTTGTACTTGTCAGAGGTCACCATTTATTTCCAGGATTAACGAACATCATAATGTAAATATTATAACCTTTCTGTCTTCATTCAAGTAAATGGCAGATGACAGAAAAGCCCAAATGAAACATGAAAAACTTGAAAGAAAAAGAGGGCATTATCAAACAGGCTATATATTTGAAGCAAAAAAACAAAAACAAAACCAGCTCATAGTTAGGCTTTTGATGACGCCCCATCATAATTTTGTACTGATTGCTTCTGTCTGATTTACAAACTCTGAAACAGACAATCTCTTTGTCATCTCTCTGTGTGTGTACAGTCTCTGGCCCCAAAACAAACAAAAAAGTTCATAGGCTTTTGATGACGTCCCATCATAATTTTGTGGTCTAGACTGACTGCTTCTGTCTGATTTACAAACTCTGAAACAATATATCTCTCTCTGTCTCTCTGTGTGTACAGTCTCTGGCCCAATGCTCTGGGCACATTTTCTACAGCACAAGGCTGTTCAGTGCAGCACAAGTCAGGGTTACTGCAAGCAAGCGATGCATGTACAAAGGGACTACCAATAAGTCAATGTTTTATTTTATGTCTGTTCACAGCATGGCGATATTAGACCCCCCCCCCCCCCCCCCTCACCCACCCCCCAAAAAACAACAACAAAAAACAATATATATAATACTGAGTTATACTAACTTACCCACAGGACTAGCAATTTAACAACAGAAGTCATAACATCAGTATTTTACTAAATATCTCTTACGTTGTTGCAAGCGTTCAAGTCTTACCCATTTTTCTGAAATAACTCTAGGGCAACCAGGGCATTCAACTTTTCAAGTAGTATGTGGTTAACAGATGGGACATTCTTACAAATGCATGTCACATTCTGTGAATATTTAGTGTTCCATGACTACAAAAAGGGACAATAAAACAAGCTGAGTCCTCTATGGGCAGAGTCTACAGTGAATCTCCACATTATCTGACGCACCATTCCTCACTCAATACTGTTGCTGAAAATGGCACTCTCCCTCCTGAGCCAGCATCATCAGCGAGAATACCGCAGCACCCAAAACGGTACAGAACGAAGAGCAAATGGTAACAGTATCTCAAGCTTGATCCTAAACACCAAGATGGAGGAACAGCAATAATTTCCACCTGACCATAGAGGTATCATAGATAGGACAGTATGGGTGGGTGTACATACATATATATATATATATATATATATATAATATATATATATATATATATATATATATATATATATATATATATAACTAATACAGTGCAAGTATACATCATGTTTAACCAAAGAACAAAAAAGTATTTCCCCCACTACTAATCTCTCCATTTCGTACATGACACCTTCAGCTTTCCCACTGAAGGAGTGGCAGCAATACTGCAAGTTTCCTGATCTAAACAAATTCACATCACTGACCAATCTCAACCCAGGTTGCTATTACAAATATAGCACCAGTGAACCATGCCCTGTACATGCACCCGAAAGTGTTTCACGTACTTCCCAACTTAACATAATAACAAAGAATAGCTCTGAGACTCCACTGTCTACACCAATCCTGATTAAAAAGATATGGATCACTTCTAGGGTGGCAGAAAAATTTATCAAACCCAATTTCATCATGTACATGCTATTCTGCTGAGAAAGAATTCAGCCCACTGGTTGACGGAGGACAGTGAATCAGGAAGAGTTGATGGACCAATCGTACTCGTTGTATGTGATGGAGACGGGGCCGATCTTTTCCAGTTTCAACAGCAGGATGCTGGCGCGGTCCTGCTGATCAGGTGTCAGGTACTTCATCACCCACCTGCCATTGCAAACAGGAAAATACAGGTAAGTTTCAATGAATATACCACTCTTTCTTAAGAAAGGGTAAATAAGTAAGTAACTTGGTGTTTTACGCCCAGTCAACCATTACAGTTTTATATGGGGGCAATGAAGAAAGGGAACTGAAGTGAAAATGCCACTACACCAGGAAACACAGAGAATGTGCAGATGATTTCCATCTGCAGACTTCATTAATTTTGGTTGTCACAACAATATTTACCCCAAAGAAGAACTTTTTGCTTTGATTTTGGACTCCTCACGGCCTGGCCATTTTGGTTTGTTTTTTTCCAATGAAGAACAGACAAATGCTGCCTCATAACATATCTATATATAATAGTTTTGCCACACATTCTAGTATTGGTTTGCTCTTTTCTGATAAAGAGCAGAGAAACGCTGGCTCATGACACACCTCTATATATATATATATATATATATACACACATCTATACATAATACTTTTGCCACGCATCTTGGCATTGGTTTGCTCTTTTCCAGTGGCAATGAAGAGGAGAGAAACGCTGGCTCATGACATCCCTACATGTAATACTTTTGCCACCCATTCTGGCTTTGCTCATGATGTCACTGACACAGACTGCTGGGCACAAAATGGCAGCACTCATAGTCATGTTTCCGCAACTTTTAAATTTTGAAAGAAAACTGCTGAGTGTCTCTTTAAAAAAAAATATATTCCACTCCCATCAATATGCCCACGCCCATCTGTGGACCCACAGAACAACAACCACTCACAAAAAAAACACCACCCCAAAAACACAATCTGTCAAAACAGTCCCTCTGCACACATGCCTGATCCCACTCACCTAATAACGTCAGTGTCTGTCTCGCCAAAGTCCTGACCGTACCACTGGAAAATGCGTGACAAGGAAATCTCATTGTTCTGTGTCTTCATCTTCACCTCCGACTGGCAGAAGTTCCGTGTTGCTGTGTCCAGGGCCTTCTCAAGGTTTTCTTCTGTGTACACGCTGATTGCTGGACAGCTCTGCAAAAAAACAGACTGCACAGTCAAGCCACCATCCTCCTTCTTCTTCTTCTTCTCCTCTCCAGTGACCACGATTGTCTCATTTTTTGGGCTGCTGTTGCACACAACAATAAAAAACTGGAAGATGAAGAGGACAAAATGTGTGTGTGTATGTGTGGAAGGGAAGGGGGTGGGGTACAACAGAAGAAAAGGAAAGCTGGGTAGATGGCAAAGGAAAAAAGGGATGGGGGGGGGGGGGGGGGGGGGGGCTGGTGACAGCAACAGTCGCACCAATATTGGTGGAATTTCTAGATCGCTCACAAACAAGACCGTCTGGCTGGCCTAGACACCTCTTTAGCAAAACAGGATTAGAGGGTATTCACCTTTACCTTTATTTGCTCACCATACATGTATTTGGGTCACGATCACAACACAACACTTGCTTGATCTCAAGCATGGTATGCAGACCTTACCTGACAGTCAGTAACAAAACTAGGACTCGGGGCCAACCTTTACTCTGTTTGTCTTGAGATTATCCCTGAAGTCAGAGTGCTGAAACTGCAGCTTCCAGAATAGTGGGTAATTACATGTAGTGTTGCTTAGGAGTTGGACACTATGACTCTGTGTGCGTCTGTGCATGTAATGTGTGTGTGTGTGTGTGTGTGTGTGTGTGTGTGTGTGTGTGTGTGTGTGTGTGTGTGTGTGTGTGTACATGTGTGTGTTGGGTGGGTGGGTGAAAGTGCACATGAGTGTGTACATGAGTCTGGGTGGGACTGCACATGAGTGTGTACATGTGTCTAGTATAAAAATGTGTGTGTGTGTGTGTGTGTGTGTGCGCGCACATGTGTGTGTAAGTGTGTGTGTACGTGCGTGCATGCGTGCGTGTGTGCGTGCGTGTGTGTGTGCGTGTGTGCGTGCGTGTGTGCTTCATATGGATTACCTGATATACTGTAACAGCACAACACATACAATGGATAGTACATTTAAGTTCACATTTAATCAGGTTATTGTCACCTTGGCACCACAGACGAGGGCAAAATGGAGCCGTGGGTCACATGACTGCATGGCAAACTTCAAGCGGGGGTCTTTGCTGTCCAGCTGCGGTTTAATGGAGGCTGGGTGGCTGCGGTTACCTGCAGGGACACCAACAAGAAGAAAGTAAACATGATGCTTAACCTCCACAGAAAATATAAGGCTTATTAGCGAAGGGGGAGGGGGGTTTGGGGGGGGGGGGGATTATGTACCTATCGCTACGTTGTCACATCAGAATGACTCCTGCATTAAGATCTGCAGCAATGAGAGTCATTTTAATGTTTCATTAATTGTGAGGGACAAAGTCACAAGACGGTGTCCACAGACCACAACTTTTGAAGAGAAAGGAGAGCTGATATGGATTCAAACTGAGGTCCCTCTGCTTACCAGCCTAACGCCTTGTCACTAGGCCAAACTGGTTCACACCAACAAGAAGAATTAAAGAGTTTATAAAGCACAAAATTGTCCATAGAATCAACACAAAAGGGAGTTAATTAGTGCTTGAAAGACATCACACAAACACAGAAACAATGACCTGAGTTGCCTACAGTAACTCTCAACTGGCATATGAGTTTATGTACCTTGTATTTACTCAAGTGCCAGGTGAGAGTCACTACAAGCGACTCGGGTCATTGTTTCTGTGTTTGTGTGATGTCTTTCATGCACTAATTAACTCCCTGGTGTGTTGATTCTGCATGAGCGCTCTGGGCCTTGTTCTTTGTCTCTTGTCCATAGAGACTATTCTAAGTGTATGCATGCACATGCACACATATTCACGCAAGCACACACACACACACACACACACATGAGTATACTGACTATAAAAAACTTAATTTACACACAACTTAAACAGACAACAAACAGAGATTTGAGGTAGAGGAAGACAGCAGCATGGAACAAAAAATGTGGCATGTTGATGGTTTTGGGAAATGAAATGTCCTGAGATTTGATCTGGAGGAGTCCAGAAAAGGTTTCTGACAGAGAGGGAGGGGAAGGTCATTCCATGTAGAAGAGCCAAGGACAGAAAAGGCGCAGGAACCAACAGTGGGAAGTCTGGTATAACAAGGAATCTGGAGGCTGAGAGTATCAGAAGCAGAAGAGACAGTACATGAGAGTGTGTAAAGTTGAAGACAGTGACAGAGATAAGACAGAGCAGTGTGTGTAATACATTTATAGTAGAGTGTTTATCTTGCATTGAAGTCTTTGTGGGATTGGGAGCCAGAGGAGAGATTGAAACAGAGGGGTGACGCGGCCAGTTTCATGTTTTGTTGTTGTTTTTCAGTATGAGGTGAGCAGCACAGTTCTGGCACCACAATGTTTGGGACTTTCACCATCAAAGATTAAACAGGAGCGCCACAAGCTTCTTCACCTTGACCACCCCTTCATCTTAAATATTTTATCAGATTGTTTACAGATCCTAGTCACTTCACCTTGACCACCCCTTCATCTTAAATATTTTATCAGATGGTGTACAGATCCTAGTCAGTTTTCCTAAAGTACTTTTTATCTATCAAGACTGCTGCATTTTTTCTCTCTCCTAAAGTACTTTTGATCTATCATGACTGTCATATTTATTTATTTTTTCCCCTAAAGTACTTTTGATTTATCATGACTGCTGTATTTTTTCCTTAAGTACTTTTGATCTATCAAGGGAGACTTCCACTGAGGAGAAATGGTAATTTTGGAGTCCCTGGAGACAAGATTGTGAAATGTAAAATGTGAAATCCATGCTTGTCATTTTCTTTGTATGAATTTCTCTTTTTTTCTTTTTTTAAGGCATTAGCCCTCTCAAAAAATATTTTATCTTAGTAGGCTAGCCCTTTCCCAATACATAGAAAAGATTAACATGAAAGCATCTATGAATGGTGCAAACTTTTTATTTTATTTTAATTTTTAGAGATTTTACTGCTCAGAGCACTTGTGACCATGACCTCATTTCAAGGTCACAGTGGTGTGAAAGAATTAAAAACCTAAACATGCATTTCTCACAAAGTTTTGTTAAAAAGTAAGATTGGACATGAATAGCTAAATAGCTAAAGACAGCTAAATATATGGACTAGATCAGATGTACTAGATCACAAAATGCTACCTTGACTGAGATTAATTTACTGTACATTATCAGTCTCCCATAGCACATTAACAAGCATTTTAAGAAAATATGGAACATGCTTTGATATTACATCAAATGTGAAATAGTATTAACCATATAAAGGAGATACATTACACAAATGCATTATAATCACATTAATCATCAACTCAAGTCTGCAGCAAAAATCAAAAACAGTATAATTATATCTGCCACAACTTCTGTTTGTCCAGCTGGCAGTCAATTAAGTGACATTTTGGCTATGCAACACACAAGCCATATATATATCGGGGTGGGGGGTGAAATGAAAGTTTGTGTGATAGCTAAATTAAGTTTGTCTGAAAGTAAACGCGAGTTTCTATACAAAATCTTTTGAGTATCATCATGTGAGTATGCAACATTTAGGGTGTACAAATGTGTTAGCATATGTGGTCCTGTGAGTATGAGATACAGATCAAATGAAACTAATTAACAGCATGGATACAGACACAAATGTATATATGGCTGTTTGTTGACTGCAAATAAGGTTGTTTTTTTAACATAAATTTATATCGGTGCAACTTACTGACACATGTTGTTAGCATGATAAATGTAAGATCAGTCTAATATCACTTATGTCAAAAGACTTTAAATAAAAAAGGAAGAAAAAGATGAAAGAACAAACAGGCCAATGTTATCTGAATCTCAATGAGTGCACAGAAGAAGTAATAAATTGTACTGCTGATACTTGAAAGGGACCTGCCTGGGCTGTAAATAATGCAACTTGCAGACCCCCATCAAGGGACAGAACTTCACCAAGAGTATGGTAAAATGCTGTGTGCAAATGTAGTAGTTTTGTAGCAGTAACCCCGCCCCCCCCCCCCCCCCTCTTCTCCCCCACATGGTTTATGTTTCCCAAAGGAGCAATAGCATGCCAGACTATAAAACAATGCTTGTCAACTAGCAACAACAAACAATCAACACCCTGCCAAGCAGGCACAAAGCAGTCACAATCAAACATGTGTCGCACACATTGCACACACATTGCACATACACACACACATCTATATCTCTCTCTATATCTATGCAGATCATCTCTATAGATCTATTATATATGCACACACACACATGCACACAATATGCATAATATGCACACGCACACATAACATATACACACTCTCTTCCTCTGTTCCCACATGACTGATAATTATTATAAATCCAGCTAGGAGAAAACTGTTTCCCTGGGACTAATGTTCAGATCCCTAATGTTGCTGATGTGACTGGAGATATAAAGGCTTGTTCCAGTGGTGCAGCTGAACTGGAATGGCTGTGTCATACATATATATATATACAGAGAGACTGAGAGAGAGATAATATTGAAACTACAAGATCACTCTGCAAAGGAAAATCAGTCAATTAAAAGGATCTTTTATCCAACAGTTTGTGTTGCCTGCATGGACTAGGACCTTTTAGAATGACAGGGTCACTAAAAATGCTCAGGTCCGTGTACTGAGTGTGCATAAAAATAGACTTCATATCAGAACAGCCAACCTTAAATCCAACAACATAATCTACACAGCAGTTGAAATCACAGTCATTGTCATATCTATTACATAGCTATTACCTCCACATAGTAAAAATAGTACTATATGATATATATCTATATAAATCAAAACAGAGTAAATAAAATTCAAAAAGTTGCTATAATTATGTCAGTGGTAATGATTCTTGATTCTTAACTGTCATGGTTAAGCAGATTGATATGTAAAACACATTGCTAGAGTAGAAGAAAAAAAGAGAGAGAAAAAGCAAGAAAAAAAGAAGAAAAAAAGCATGGTACTTGGCAGAACTCCCATGAGAGCAGTTAGCACAAAAGCAGATCTGATACTACCATATTATATGTCCATTACTCAGGTCCGTGTAACTTTAAAAAAAAATCTCATTGTTTTGTCCCCCCCCCCCCCCCCCCCCCCCCCCCAACACACACACACACACACACTTTGGAACCATCAATTCCATCAGTGCTGAAGTCAACTGCATGTGATTGTGAAGCATCACCCCAAAAAGAGAGCGATGAACTCCATCTGTGCTGTTATGTCTGGTGCTTTTATTGATTGGTGGCACAGATATGGGCAGACTGTTTACTGACAGCTGTGGTTTAACACTGCAGCTTGCCTTATATCGGCATCTAATGGTCTGCAAATGTCATCAAGATCGCTGCGGATGTGAGCCATGGTCTTTACCTGCAGACCTGTGAAGTTGAGAATAATGACATCATTGATGTAACGTATTGCAGAATCGATGTATTCCATGCGATACATATAACATATAATGATTGATGTGTTCCCTAGTTTAGTTTGTGCATGTGTGTTTGTGTATATATGTGTGTGTGTGTGTGTGTGTGCTACGAAGTAAGTGAATGTGCATTTTGTTAAATTGTATTTTATGTTGTAGCATGTTGTCACTATTCTTGCTTGTGTATGCACCTTGGGCTGATAAAATATTTTGAGAGGTAGGGTGCTTACAAATTTCTGCAAATTTATATAATTATAAAAGCTTGTCAGTAATGTCAGCATCTTTCTTCTTTCTCTTCTTCTTCTAAAAAAAAAGAAAAAAGTTTTACGTCACATACCCTGGCATTAAAAGACAAAAGTTGGCCTGAAAACGTAAGCTTGGTGCACGACCATGGAAGAACATAATAACAACGCACTTCACAGTATGAACTGTTGGCATTTGGAACTGTGTTTATTCCATCTCAGTTTTTCCTCACACAAGCTGGGTGTATAGCCAATCAATTGTGTTCAAGGACTCCCTGTCTGGGTCAGGTCACAACCTGCTGCAGGTACAAAAAGGTAAAGGTAATCGCTGGCTCCACCTCCTATTTCATGCACGGATCAGTGGATGCCTGAAAAGAGCATAGTAAGGATGGCTGGCTGCACGAAGCTAAAGACAGCATCACCTAAGAGGTCTAACACGCAAATCCATGATTCAGCCGCTGCATGCATGTGTGCATGTGTATATATGTTATCTATTTGTTTGTTGTTGTTGGGGTTTTTTTACTGAAACTTGTTTTCATTTTGAATTTGATGTACACAAGCTGATGTATATAATCGTTAGCAAACCAAAGGCCACAAAAGACAAAAGGAAGGAGGAAACAAACTGATGCAGCTGCATACATGTGCATTCATGAAAAAGAGTATTATTATGGTTTCCATAAGTACAATAGCTCATTGTCAAATCAGCATGCTTCATGCAGAATCACAGAGCTTTAAAAGTACAGCTATAAAGGAAAGCATGAAGTAAAAGAAGCAGCTCCTGAAAACACATTTTGCATATCAGACAGAATAGATCAAAACAGAATTAAACACATAAACATTCAAAAGGAATGCTTATTTAATATGGTAAGCCTCTTTTTCAAAGTGACAAAACAACAGTTAAACAGTGATAAATGAAAATGTACTTACATGGTTGCAGTTGTGGTGTGTCGAATGCCTGGAGTGTCTGGAAGAATGTTCTACATTACAGTCTTCCAAATGCTCCAGGCATTTAACACATCACAACCTGATAAGCACATTTTCATTTATATTTGTGAGGTATGTGGTTTGCTATTTTCCCCAATCCCAATTTTACACTTGTAGTAAGTTACAGTCACCTTGATATAACTGTAATGGTCGACTGGGCGTAAAACACCACGTTACTTACTGGTAAGTTACAGTGACTGCTTTTTGTATTTTTTGCAGGGTAGAGGGCATGAGGAGCTAAAGGTGACACACATGACTGCATCCAATTTCAAGCTTGGTGTGAGACTGTTACCAGCTCTTTGTTGTTTTTGGCTTTGCCCTGATATGACCTTTGAGGCCTCCTGTGCATTGAAACAGGTTTCTTACTTATTTCCTCTTGCCATCCTTCTTCCAAAGAGTTTTAGTAAACAGAAGCTTTGGGATTACTTAATCTACTTTTTATAGTGTTGTTTTATTTTTTAACCAGATTTTATACTTCAACTCAAACAATTATATAAATATATCATGGACAAGTCTTCCATGTAACTTATTTTTTAAAGCTCAGTTAACTGACCATGCACACACACACACACACACACACACACACACACACACACACACACACACACACTCACACACACACCACACACATTGTATGCAGAGGTGGGGGCAACTAGGAGAGGCAAAGAGAGAGAGAGAGAGAGAGAGAGATTGACTGATTGATTGATTGATTGATTGATTGAACTTTATTACACAAGGATAAAGGTACACAAGCATGAATGCTTGTCGTTCAACCAGTCCTTGGAACAGTTACAAACACTTATATATATATATATATATATATATATATGATCATAGTGGGAAAATCAATGCCAATCTATAATTATGAACAATACAAAAGAGTAATAAATCAAATCACTGGGAAACTATACATGCATATATATATTATATATATATATATATATATATATATATATATATATATATATATAATATATAGAAACCAAGATATTTTTATTTTATTTTTTTGGTGTGTGTGTGGTTATTTATAACAGTCTGCTTCTGATCCATTTATAAAGTTGTGTTTTGAAGCTGATAAATGAATTGCATGATTTTATTTGATTTGGGATGGTATTCCACAAGGATGCTCCTGAAAATGAGAAACTAGTTTTAAAAAGGTCTATTCTTGGTTTGGGCAGAGTTATATATCTTGATGTGGCGCAAATGTTGGAAAAGATAAAAAGCTGTTTAAGGTACGGAGGTGCAAGATTTTTGTATGCTTTGAATACTAACACTGCCTTATTGAACATAAGCTTTTCTTTGTCTGGAATTATTCCCAAGTACCGTAGCTTTGTATCGGTTGATAAAGAGGAATCAGATATCATAAATTTTGCAGCTCTTCTGTGAAGAGAATTAAGTTTGTTAAATAAGATATCACTACAGCCGTCCCAGACAGTTGATGCATAAGTTAGGTGAGAGGAAATATGAGCATGGTAAAACAGCTTGCGCTTAGGAGTGTCCACAAAGTGTCTGAGTTGTGACAACAGATGAAGATTTTTTTTAACTGTTTTATATGTGCCAATAATGTGTGGTTGCCAGCTAAATTCATCATCAATAATAATGCCAAGGTGCCGGTGCTCATGAACTTGTTCAATATGGCTGTCTTTAAGACTAAGATTAAGATGAAGCGGGTGAATCTGATGTTTTTGCCTAGTAGTAAGTAGCATACTTTTTGTTTTTGCAGGATGTAAAATCATGGCATTATTGTTGCACCAGTCAGATGCTTCATTTATGTTTCTCTGTGGTTCATTTTGAACAGTGTCTGTATCTTTATCAGATGTATTTAGTGAAGTATCATCCGCAAACATGTCACAATTAACTTTATTGCTACTAATATGCAGGAGAAGATCATTGATAAAAATAAAAAATAGAAGCGGTCCTAAAATAGATCCTTAGAATTGCAGGATGTAAAATCATGGCATTATTGTCACACCAGTCAGATGCTTCATTTATGTTTCTCTGTAGTTCATTTTGAACAGTGTCTGTATCTTTATCAGATGTATTTAGTGAAGTATCATCCGCAAACATGTCACAATTAACTTTATTGCTACTAATATGCAAGAGAAGATCATTGATAAAAATTAAAAATAGAAGCGGTCCTAAAATAGATCCTTGAGGAATTGCAGGATGTAAAATCATGGCATTATTGTCACACCAGTCAGATGCTTCATTTATGTTCTCTGTAGTTCATTTTGAACAGTGTCTGTATCTTTATCAGATGTATTTAGTGAAGTATCTCGCAAACATGTCACAATTAACTTTATTGCTACTAATATGCAGGAGAAGATCATTGATAAAAATTAAAAATAGAAGCGGTCCTAAAATAGATCCTTGAGGAATTCCACAACGAACAATGCCTTCATTAGAGTATTCATTAGAGTATTCTTCATATGAGAGAGAAGAGAGAGAGAGAGAGAGAGAGAGAGAGAGAGAGAGAGAGAGAGAGAGAAACATTGTGCTCATCACAAACAGCCTTTATGAAACTCCCAGATCAAACCAGCCTTCACATTACCACTGTCAATAACATCATCATCCTTCAACAATTCAGGGCACCTACCTCTGAGAATTCCATGCTCGATGTCATCAGGGGTGAAGATATAGCCTCCAATGTCGTAGGCAATGGTTCTGAAGAAATGCTGCACCTTGAGGACAGAGTCTGGCAGCTTTGCCTGCTCCACCAGTCCATGAATAGTTAATGCATTGTAAATGTCAGCAACAGGTTAAGGATCATGCACAGGTGAAATTCTGCAGGACCCATGCAGAAGGAACCCATTCAAATCCCCTAATACAATGGCTTTAATTTAAAAGAGAGGTGGAAGTAAAGTCAAACCCTATTTAAAAGTGAAACACTTTTTTCCACCAAAATTGGAAAATTGTCTTGAGATAAAGTGAATAAAGTAACTTATTCAGTGTCAATAGTTGTTATCCTGGATAGCAGACCAACACAGATAGAAGAGGTTTGGGGCAGATGGAGACAGAGATGATGAGAGACAGAGGCAGAGACAGGCAGACATATTGCTGAATTTTTGTTGTGGATATCAGTTCAAACTAACTAATCTAATTCCATTCCAGAGGGACTTGAACTATGGTGTATCCAAGAAAATTGTGATTCACAAATCCAATTGACATATTAAACACAAACTCAACAGGACAAATTTAACTATGAGCTTTTATTATATTTTAAGTCTAATTGCTCATGCATTGCATGAACACACCACAAACTGGACAAGTGCATTTTCCTTCATCATCGTTTAACCATTAACTGTTGTTTTGTTGCTTCGAAAAAGGGGCCTACCCTGAAAATTTGCATATATGTTTTACATTAATTCTCATATTAAATTAGCATTTATTTGAACTGTTGATGTGTTTGGATCTTGTTTTAGAATGCTGGCAGTCATCCTTGTTCCAGATTTTGTTTTGTTTCAGTCTCTGTTTGACATTGTTTCAAGTTTTGAGGTGGCCAGTCTTTTGAAGATACAGAGATATGAACATAAGGTTCCACAAAAGCAACTGATACATAAAAATAAAATAAATGCATCTGCAGCCAGCAACACAAATGCATTTAATCAAACATTAATCATCCATCCACTAAGCATTTGACATTCTAGGCTGGAAGGTTTCTAGTTCCCAATAGATGAATCACACTGGGTGGATTCCAAAGAAATCAATATTTAGCACAGGCAGTGTCACAATAACATGGCAAAACCCAGGCTGGAAACAAATGAGTCAGATAAATGTTAATAAACACAGGAACTATTTAGAATATATATCAAATTGTTCACTTCTTCTGATCTTTCTGATTTCATGAACATCAACTCCTCGTGGTGCCTATTTGACATTTTCAACTTCAGTGGAAAAAAGTATACAGTTGTCTACAGATCTAAAAGATCCAAATTTAAAGGGTCTGCCAATTTTGCAAAAGAATAATGATCAAACTTTAAAGGATTAATCTATGCACTTCAGATGCATTGCTTTTGAACACATTCTACACATTAGGTTCACTTACTGCAACTACAATGATATTTAGAGATTTTTTAGAAAGTTTTTTTCTATGCTTGTGTATTGGCTGTAAAAAACACTTTCACCTGAACACATGTCTATAAATTTTGTTCAGCAGTAAGTACTACAGAAATTCCAGAAATGAAAGTTAGTACTGGAATTCTTATTCAATGAAATGAATGAATGCAACAAAGATGCCAAACAGCTTATGCTGGTGAGAAAATATGACCTAGCATGTCAGCAAATAAACCCTTTGCCAAACAAACAAAACAAAAAACATATAATCTACGACCACATTTTCAGCACAACCATGCAGAGATCATTGCCTACAGTCTTGGTTATGCAAGTTCTGATTACCTCATCAATTATTTCACCAGCCTGGCTTAAGAATAGGTACATGGTTCGGCACTCCAAATGCTGGCATTGAAAATCAATATAAGCAAATAGCAGAATCACACCTGCTGGCTCCATCAATCAACAGAATTCCAGTGAACTATTAATCAGTGGGTAACCATTTAATGCCAAGCCTAATGGCCTCAGTTCTGTTCTGATACAATATGAATAATGCTAAAGTTGGAAGTTTATGTTTCCATGAATAAGATACAGTAATAACTAAATAAGCCTGCCACCAGTGAGAACCTCCCAAGAAGCAGATGAGCTTCAGTCAGGATCCAAACACACATTCGGTTCAAATGAATGCAATTTATTAGGACAAAACACAACTTGCAAATTTTCAGGGTAATCCCCTTTATCAAGCTAAAAAATGACACTTAAACAACAATTAAACAGTGAAAAACAATGAAAAAATGAGATGGACAGCTAATCCACTTATCTTTTTGGGTAGAGCTATGTCTAGCACTTGACTCATTCATTCAAATTTTATTGCAAGAATATATAGTTTATAGTTTCCATGGAGAACATACACTATACAGTAATAACTAAATAAGCCTGCCATTGATCAATGAAAACCTCCCAAGAAGCAGCTGAGCTTCAGTCAGGATCCAAACACATGAAAGGTTCAGAAGAATGCTAGTATTTATTAGGACAAAACACAACACGCAAATTTTTGGGGTAATACTTATCAAGCTACAAAATGACACTTAAACAACATTAAGTCAGATGGTGAAAAATGATGAAAAAATGAGATGCCAATATTCTTCCAAGCACACTGGACATGAAAACAACATAGCTCAACCAAAAACAGACAAGTGTCTTAGCTCTCCATCTCATTTTTCATCATTTTTCACCCTTTAACTGTTGTTTAAGTGTTGTTTTGTCGCTTGATAAAGGGCATTACCCCAAAAATTCATGAGTTTTGTCCTAATAAATAGCATTCTTTTGGACCTTTTATATGTTTGGATGTTGTTTTAGAATACAAGCAGTCATTCTTGTTTCAGATTTTTCAGCTTCAGTCACTTCATTTTTACTTGAAATATAAGTTATAAGCTCAGCACCTTTAACTTGGAATGTTCTCCCATAATCTGAATCACTAAAAGCTTCAGAAGCTTGAACAGCAGTTTTGTGCAAATACTTAAAAGCACACCAGTTCTGTTTTAATGATTCAGAATACAGTTACAGTTCTCTTAGTAATAATAATAATACATACATTTCTATAGCACTATTCCCCGCTAAGCGAGCTCAACGCGCTTTAGTCATACTAAATGCTGTTAGCATCTGAGGACATTAAGCAAAATATGTGTAATCTAAATGCTACTATTCTCAGGAAGGCCATATTCAGTCAAGTTCAAACACTGCAAGACAGTGAATACAAAATGCTAATCCTTTCGTTGGTACAATGTATTCACCTTTTCTATCCTGACTAAAACTTTCATGTTGGCTTAAATTCTCCTCGACATCGTGTTTGATACCCTGGCCAGTACATAGGTTCAACCTAATATAACCCCCATAGTTGACTGGGCATTAAAACGAATTTCCATCCAGTACAGCACATGGTGGGATTAAAAAATCATTACTGTCACAACTTGGGGCATTAAGTTTTTGCACAATCAAGCAAAAGACCCCATATTTCCAAAACTCAGCATTAGTTGCACTGCCAGCCTTAGCCAACCTGTGCATCCCTGAAATCCTGTGCTGTGTTCAAATCACTTGCATGGATCCACCTCACATGCAGAAAGCCATCATCACAGAGTTTTCCTCTTCTTTCAGTTTTAGGTGATGGTAGTTTTGTATTAAAAACAACTGCTCCTCTGCATGCACAGTCTTCTAAGTTTTGAGTTACCTTCCCATGACACCATTTACACATAATACTGCAGAAAAGAAAACAATGAAGGAACTTGTACAAGACCTGCTTATTACCCCCCCCCCCCCCCCACCCCCCTTCCTCCACACACACAAACAGACAGACACTAAAGCCTGATTATTCACTGCCTATAAAGCAGACTTCATATAACAATTAACATTACCTAGAATAACCCACAGTACTGGTACAAAAACATTACTATTTGAACAGCCAGGTTGAAATGGAGACTTAGGACATCAGCAGGATAAATTCTGATCACTCACTCACACACACACACACACACACACACACACGCATGCACGCACGCACGCACACACACACACAAAATGTGGACACAGACAAACATAGAAACACACAAGCACCACACACATGCACGCACCACACACCCACCCCATTCTACACACAACTATTTGAAAAGCACATTGTACTAATCAGACAAGACTAGACAAAAAGTCTGGAACTGAGGAACCACAAAAAAGGATACTAATGAAAAACACTTTCCGCTGTATCTCAGTCCATGACTCCAGTTTGACTTTCTGCAGTTGTCTAACTTCAGCCAGGTACTCCTCAAACTCCTTGCTCTTTTTCAGGGATGCATAATCCACCTTTTTTCCATCATGATCCATGAACTTTGCCTTCAGCCTGGAACCATCACATTCACCAAAGAATATTACCCAGTGGGTGAAACTGAAAGTGTATTGTTAAAAATCCTGATCCTCCCTTACTTAGGCCGACTTCCACAATTATTCTTGATATATTGTTGAACCAACTGACTGCTAGAGGTACATTATCTTTGCATTGACTGGTTATTCAAAGTAACCAACCAGGCTTTGTGTAAAATATTTTTAAAAGGGATTTTTTTTCTCTTCTTCTTTTTTTACACAAACATTTGAACCCAGCATAGTTTAGCTTGCACAGTAAAAAAGAGAATTTCCTTGTTGTATCCATGTAGGGTATCACCAAAGGAAATGCCTTTTATTTTCATCACCTTTTGCCACAATTACAATATGATCTCCAAAATGGCTCCAGTTCTAGGTAAATGACAGGAAATGGCATTTCATTCAATTTCCAGCAATTTGTCTAAACTGTAGGCCTGTCCATTTCCAGAGAGGTAATGTGGCATAAATTGATCAGCAAAGGTCAGCCATTTGGCAAATTACATGAACACAAAAAGGATTGTTTTTATTCAGTTCTTTAAATTTCTTCAAAATGTCCTTTTATTCATTTGTTTAATGGTATAATTTACGATGACAAAACAAGAGACAGCTGTGTGAAATGAAATTGGAACTGCGTAAAAATTTCTTGTAGAAACCATGAATAAGTCAATCAATCAATATTTAATCAATGATTTGTAAAAATCAGGTAATATAATAATTAAAGTATTTACAAAGTGTCTAAACAAATGCAACATATAATAAATAAATAACTATAAAAAATATAACTGACATCTTTTGCAGAATTAAAAACAAATTATATATAAAAATATATTAAAAAATGTCCATGATTCAAATAACAAGACCTAAATAAGTAACCAGCTGTCACCACATCTGACTCAGTAGAGTATTCCACTGTCGTGTATGTAACTTCCATTATAATAATTAATATTAATAACATTCCTCTGCTGTAGAGATGTGAAAGTACTGTCTGACTGATTTAGATCTTGTTGCACACATTTTTTATTTATACCTTATACACACACACCAGATTTTAAAACAAAACTGTGATCAACAAGAAGATAAAGACCAGTTTATATTACAATTAATGTCAGTTAATATTAACAGTAATCAGTTCTTTTTATAAGTAATGCTATAATATAAAGCAGTGCTGGTTATACATAACTTCTGTTTAAGCATTACGCATAAAATAAACACAGCAGTATGTTTTTCAAAGCATAAGACGGGGCAGAATCTTCAAAATGTTGAAAGCTGATTCATTGTATTGAAAGAAGCAAGGAGAGAGAGAGAGAGAGAGAGAGAGAGAGAGAGAGAGAGAGAGAGAGAGAGAGAGAGAGAGAGAGAGAGAGAGAGCACCATGTAAAAAGTGAACACAAGACTAAAACTGTTGCTGTCACTTTGCCACTGAGTTCTCTCTACTGGTATTGTAATAAGCAACCATGGATATTATGAGATAGATATTACTTTATTAGATGAGCTTCCTGCCTGTCCACCACATAATTATCACAGTGGAAGAAATCAAGTAGGTCCCAAGACAGCCATTTCCTGCCAAACTTGGCCACTATCAATACAGGCTTGATTCTTTCCTCTATCAGTCTGTGCTCATTAACTGATTAAGTCAGTCTGGCCTGTTGCTACTATAGTTGTGTGTGTACTAATACATTTAGACATAACAGTGAATTAGTGTAGAATCCCTCCCCAGTTTTCATCAGTTATTGTACTGTTAAAACCTCTAGGGTGTGTATGTAAGTGGCTATCATATCACCCTGATATAACTGTACATGTATACTGGTTGACTGGGTGTAAAACACTAAGTTACTTACTTACTTACTGGTTATCATAAGGTCACTAGGTCTTGCTGGATCAGCTGCAAGTGTCGATAATACACCTTGGATAAATTTTCATCATAACCATTTTCAATATCCTTCTTCATTTTTGTGACTTATTTTTTCAGAGTGAAAAACTAAAAGAATTGGGTGCTGAGCTCATGTGCCCATACAGTGTGGGATGCATATATATATATATAATATATATTATATATATATATATATATATATATATATATATATATATATATATATCATAAAGACATGACAAGATTGAAAATATACAACGAAGAGCAGCAAGACTGGCTTTAATCTGACATAAAAGTTGTGTGTGTGTGTGTGTGTGTGTGTGTGTGTGTGTGTGTGTGTGTGTGTGTGTGTGTGTGTGTGTGTGTCTTAACATAGTTCTGCTTGAGCCCTTGTTGATGTCTACATAATGTGTTAGTTTTTTGTCAAATTGCTGATAACATTTTCCATCTTGATACATGTATACATTATGTGTGTGATATTATGCTTGTTCAGCGCTTTGACTTTGAGCCACAGGGTAGGTGTTTTACAAATTTCAATTATTATTATTCTAAGCACACACACATACTCACACACACACACACACACACACACACACACACACACACACACACACACACACACACAAATCCAGTGTCAAAGACAGAAAGAAATGCTGGTGGGGCTCAAACGGCCCACCCTGCAACTTTGTGCAAGACCATAGGAAAGGAACCAGAATCACCATGCTAAAAAAAAGATCATCACTGCCACAGTGAAACTGAAAGTAGCATGTGATTATCTACAGCAACTACCAGCAACATCCAAAGAGCACTGAACAAGATACACTTCAAATGCATCAAGGACATCAAACATCATGCTTCAGAGAATCAGACTGAATCACTCACTGATCAGCAAGAAAAAAACACCTGCCGTTAGTGCTCTGCTACAGAATCCACCAAGGCAGCCACCTTCCAAAACAGCTTCTTCCCATGGATAATCGTAGACTCAAACAGCTTAGGAGACAATACATTCTGCCCTGAAAGTGACTGAGACAGTTGAGAGATTTAGATCTCTCCTGTCCTCTCCAAACTAAAAAGAAAGACTAAAAAAACAAAAAAAACTATTTTAGTGTTCTCCACATTGGTGTATGTACCAGAATTGGATGTGCTTTCATCAAGATCATGATAACAAGAGTGCAGAATTAACATCTTTTTCCGCGGCACCATCATGGACTGGAACAACTTAGCGAAAGTCATGCTGGACAAGAAGGCAGAACAAGAAATTTCTTCACTGAGTTTTGCCCACCCAAGCTGTGACCTCATTGTTGAAAGTTAGGACAGAATGGCTTAGGCTGGCAAAGACCAGATAAAGGCGTTTAGCTTTTAGAAGCAAATCTGTGAGCCGGTTTGGCCTAGCGGTAAGGCGTTAGTTGTAAGCGTGAAGCCGACCTCGGTTGAGCCTGGCTCCTTCCCTCAAAAGAGTTGCCCATGATTAGTGACCAGTCTGGCACTTTTCTCTCACTTCCTACATGAAACAGGCTGATTTAAAGGCTACTCCACTATCGCGCCCATCTTAATGCAGAAGTCATTCTGGTGGTGACAGTGTAGCGACAGGTATATAATCTCCTCTTCCCCCACCTCCATACCCCTTCCCCCCCTTTCTCCCGTCCCTAATAAGCCATACGGTTTCTGTGGACGTTAAGCACCATGTTTACGAAGCAAATCTGATCATCATATAATATATATCATTATTAACTTGTCTTTGCTGCCTGGCCGACCAGGACCGCCCAACTCTCTGACACTAGTGACAGTCCAAGACCTGCGATGGGAGCCTGGCTCCTTCCCTGCACAAGAGTCTGCCCATGACATATAAAAGTAGACCAGCAATGGCAACATATCTTCTCTCTCTCTCTCTCTCATATCATGAGGGAAGCGAGGGCTGGATTTAAAGCGTCTACTCCACTACTCGCGTAAAATAAAGTTTATTCATTCATTTATTTTCTCGCTGTTTTTGTTTTTGTTTGTTTTTCTCCACACAACCCTCCAAAGTGACAGCATGGTCAATATTTTGACAGTGGTCAGTCAAGTCAAAGGAAGAAAGAGCTGCAAAGAAGAGAACAGTATCAACAAGAGCAAAAACGATGAGTGTCACGATACCTCCCTGGTACCTATATGTCCTGATAAGGATCATATGGTTGTAAACACCCCATCAGCGGGGTCTTTCCTTAAAAACTTAAACTTATAATAGTAAGTAAAAGGCTTATCTAGAAGATCTACCAAGTGCTGCAGTAGTCTGGTGTATCTGCAGCGGTAGTGCAAAATAAGGCGCAGTTAAAATATGTACTTACTTCAGTAATGTTTTCTGCAACTTCGCGGAAATATCAGGTGCTGGTTCAGGCTTGTTATCAGTTGATGTGCCCGCATTCAGCACGGTCACCGTCTCTTTGGCTGCCATCTTGAGACTAACAAGAACCAAGTGCTAGTCTTGTCAAAGCTGCACAGGTTTTACTGCTCCCTGTTTTCGAACCTAGCAGACGAACTATATTTCGCGCATGCGCATGCAAATGAAAAACTAAAAAAAGCCAGAGCCACACCTTCTCACGTGCATTACACAAGAATGTCGTCCCTGTCCGAACAAATTTCGTTAGACCGTAGATAATAAATTGCGTAACCGCGTGAAGTCTTTTTAGGGAGATCATCAGACCGTAAAGCTGTAATGTTTCTGTTAGGTTGACTGTATTTCAGTTAGGTTGACCGATCGTGTTACGTGTAACTTTCCGCAGAGACTAATCGTGTGGATTCAAAATATATATATGTATACTCTCTCTCGCGTGCGTCAGTACGCCGGAGAGTGTCGCGCGCGCCGGCGCGCGCCTGTGCCTGCATGTGTGGTTCATCTTGTAAAATCAGTGGACTAGAATCAGAACCCGCTGAACTGATTGAGATGCAACAATGCGCGCCATCAAACGACGGCTGGCCCATAATTTCCGAGTACAAGTTGTGATGATGATGAAGCTGCACTAAAACTCTCAGCCGTTTTAGCAAAAACTACGGGACTAGAAACTGCATACCTGACATCGCGGCATGCCACGTGCATGCCGCACGCGCACACACGCGGCATGCACAACACAACACACACACACACACACACACACACACACACACCCACACCCCCCCCCCACCACACACACCACAGACTATCTCATTCTTCCCCACCACACCACCCCACACACACACACACAACAACTACATCATCAACACACTGACACACACACACAACACACACACACACACACACACACACACACACACACACACACACACACACGGAGAGAGAGAAGAGGACGCAAAAACAAAACAAACAGCAAACACAATTATAATATATATTATAATGCGCTATTTAACAGATAAGTACAATAACTTTTTTTCATCCAGCCCTCGGGCAAAAAAACAAAAACAAAAAAAATAATTATAAATCCAAAATTCATATAACATTAGAGTTAAACTCACTGCGCTGTACAAACATCTTATCACAAAACACTACATTGCATACGTTTCACAACAGACCTTAATTATTGTAGCTTAAATTACCATTATCGCCTATCAAACATAAACACCACACACACACACACACCACACACACCACCCTCCGCTGTCCACTCATACAGCAATTAACAAAATATTACTTAATGATCTCAAACACAACACCAATTTGAATCTGTCTTTCACCCACCCAACCCGTGCCTCCTTCTCTACCAATCTCTCATCTCTCCCCCCCCCCCCCCCTCCCTCTTCCTATCCATATGCATCCATCTACATTCAACTGCCACACACAGACACAGATTTCTTCAGATTATGAGTTTAGATGCAAGCAAACGATTTTAATCGGATATTCACGTATCAATTAGAAAATGACACTGACAACTATCACATGCATATTTACTGTTGGCCTCTTTCAACATATTCCCATGACATAGACAAGGGACAAAACTTTTCCTTTCTCAAAACGTTTGGCTTTTGCAGCGTTTTGTCCCATCGTTCAAGAAACCACACAAAAGGTTCAAGGGAAAACACTCTAGGCGAAACTGAGCAGACAAATGGCGCTGAATGTCAGTGTTGCTTGAATGATAGTACTACTTTGATACTTTGTTTTCTTGAAACGCACGCTTCAACGTTCCAATTCAGAAATGCTCAGACTGTTTACAAGAAAGGTGCGTATTTTTGTCCTGTTTTGTTAGTTCGTTGTTCACTGTCATTGGCGTGCCAGCAGAAGTTTCTATGTTGCCGCCCGAAACTTCCAACAAGTCGATGACCTATTCTTTCGTAATTCGCATAGTCAAGTGTCCAGATTCAACATTAAGAAGACTGACACTTTTAGTGCATGCTGGGTTATATTGGCGTTTCCATAATCCACCGAACTCTGACATGGACTGCAGGATAGTTAACGTGCGCATGTGATTTTTTTTAATTTAAATTTTTTAATACACTACACAGTACACTACAGAGTACAGTATCAACTATCATGAGTATGAACTATGATACAATATACTATATAGTCTCATCCGAAGGACTTTTGTAGAGTCTGCACAGAATCTGACTCTAGACAAATCTCAGGGCGGGTTCAAAGCCTAGCAGTAGCAGTAGCAGTACTAGCACGGTCACCCATCCATTTGATGACCATGCTTGACTGCTTTACTTTGGCTTTTGAGAGTGAGTAGTCTTGCCTGTAATATTAATATAAATGTCTTTGATGGCATCTTTCCACAGCAGTAGGTTGAAAACACTATTTAGAACTTGAGTACTGCAAACCCAGTGTCTTGAGAAAAAAGCAAAAAAAGCATACAAAAACAATTTTATTTTACAGCCAAACATGATGCTACACACACTGACAGCAAAGCATGGGCAGACACTTGGTACAATGGTAGCCATGCAGTTGGCAATGCCAAGAAATTTATGCAACATACATAGTAATACTAGCAGTATCACAAATAAAACCACCTTCTTCTACTCTCTCAACCAAACCATCTTCCGAGAAGTTCCCAACATCCCCCTTGTTCAAGTTGTTGGTAATGTATCCTCCTTGGATAGTCCTATTTTCCTACTCAGCCTCTGCTCCTTTACTGCTTTAGTCTTTGCTGCTGTACAGTCTCGAATGGGATGTCCCCACCCCAACACATAAACAACCCTCACCCTGATACAGTGATAGCAGTGCCACTGCCAGTGGACTGGAACCATCCCAACAACAACACAGTACACACAGACTCTGTGAACAGTTTACTTTCATTGTGGCCATTAACTTGATTAAGCCAGGGCTGCTAAACCACTGTGCAGTTTCCCACCATTGCATTCAAATGATAAATTATGCCAGAAACCTGGATGTTGCAATGCACTCCCCAGATACACTACATGTATACAGAATACAGATACAGAAAATCATTTGCTGTTTGGTCATGAATGAATCCACTGGCAGTGGCACTGTGAATGTCATTTGATTTGCAGGGATTTGGACAGGGACAGGCTGATTCAGTAAAGAACAAACTCTAGTCATTATTAATATGATTACTTTGTCTATTAGTATTACTGTATTAGCATCACTGTGTTACTATTACTAGTATTACTATTAGTATTACTGCACAATATATTAGTAATACTAATAGTATGCCCATGGATGAATTTTTTTTTCTTCTTCTTTGATCGCTGTCAGTATGCAGTGTTCTGTAATCAAGTGAGCGTGAGTGTGACTGACACAGTGACAGTGAAGTGTGACCACAGTTGCAGACATTTAATTCTCTCTGCTGCCAGAAAATCCAGACCTGGGACTGGGTAGACTGTCACTGTGGGTACTTTAAAAAAAAAATCCAGACTGTCAACTTATTCAAACTGACAGTGAGAATTCAGCAGAAGTAGAACACTAGAATCAAGATGAATGGAATCAAACCCAACTGCTTATGATATTAAATTTTAATCTGTATACTTTAATAGTACCACTGTTTATTAATGTACTAAAAAATTGAGAATGTACTTCTGGTGGAGTTTATGTACCTTGTATTAATTTACACACATGCCAGGTGAGAGTTACTGTAGGTGACTCAGGTCTTTGTCGTATATGTGTGTGTGTGTGTGTGTGTACGTATGTATGTATTAGTTGGTATACTACTAGTACTAGTACTATTACAAAATAGATAATACAATATTAAGATAGTATAGTTTATATTTGCAGGGAGGACGTGCCCTCCAGCAGCTCCAGTCATCCAGCAGACGGTGCATGGCAGCCATGACAGGAGATGATGAGGATGTCCAACCAGCCAAATTTGAAAAATGTATTCAAGATTGTTTGCGACTCCCTTATCATGTTATCTTGACTATCACTTTCAGTCTCAGAGTCTGTCTGAATAGGTGGATTAGCTAGGTTGTTTGTCATCTGCCAAGGTATCAAAAAAGCATCATGAGTATTGAGTAGAAATACTACTACTACTGTACTAGTCAAAAAGGCATCATGAGTAGAAGCACTAGAACATGGAACTGTCATCAGTGAGGAGTCATTGGTGGCAGGGGCATCAGTAGTCAAACTCTAACTTAGGAACTAAGGAGACTAACAGTAACACTTTGAAAGGCAGTTTTGCTAGTTTTGTCATCAGTAACTGAGTAAGGGATCAGTTTGCCTCAGCTATTAATCCAGATAATAGTGTTAACAATAGTATGTGTCATCAGTAAACAAAATTAAACTGGTCATAGACCTGTGGCCTTACACTAATTATAATTACTAAGTTAGCTGTCAAGTATCATTGTCATTTGTAACTGTGTAACCAGTCATACTTGAAATAGGTGGCACACACACACACACACATGGTAACACGCACCCCCCCCCCCCCCCCCACCCCGCACCCCCCCAACCCCCACACAGACAAACACATACACCACAATTACAGGTAATACTACAAACATACACACACACACACACACACACACAGGCACACACGCACACACATACACGTACACTGCTGACCCACAATTGATCATACATGTGTGAGCAAGTGCTCTTTGTACGATTTTACAATAATCCCGCCCCGGTTATCAGATCCACGCAATTTTGTTACTGTACTGTTAGTAACCCGGGAACCGGAACAGACGACGCTTTTGTTTTGAAGCGCTGCGTGTTGCGTAACGCCACATGGCCTTCACACAGCCGACCGGTGATAGCCACTGGTGCGCGCCATTTTCAAATCTGTTTACTCCCTTAATATTTTGACCGCTTGTTTGTTTACCTACTCCCTTTTTCACCTAGTCCTTTTTATGCAGCAAGCCATGTGTAATATAATTTGGCATCTTAGAATGTTTATTTAGATCTTATTTAGACACAGGGTCGAGCTTAATCAGTAGCCGATGCCTCTCTGGGTCCATTCTTTTTATAGCCGTCGTCTGCATGGCGCGTTCTCTGTTTATGAGTAGGCCTACTAGTGAATAGTAGTGAATCATTGTTTTGACTCGATTAAAGTAATTCTGTGTCGATAATGCTTTGTCGTATAGTATTTTGCTTAGCTGACTTCATGTTTAGTGTTTATTTTGGGTTGAAATTAACTTATTAAGTATTGTGTACTGTAGAAGCTAAGTTGTATTCATAGACTACTTGGTATCACTATCAGCGCTGCTGCGACTAAAATAATGCCCCCAGGCGAAAGTTTGCACCAATTGTTTTAGTGCTAGTCTTTGAGTGAGTCATGCTTCTCTTACAGAGCGTTGTATTGTAATTGTTATGTACCGTTTTAACCGTGGGAGCGTGTTCTTTATTCTGATGTAAGTTTTAGTGACAGTTATATTTTGTACATTGTGTTGTGATTTAGTTGTACGAATTTGCTTATAGACAGGTGCAAGCCACGCTTCCCACTCATGTTGTAAATAAAATAAGTCATGTGTGTACATTTTGTTTATATGGTTTAAAAGGTTGTAATTGTAGCTTTCATTTGATGTTTTTCATGTTTTAATTAGTTTAGTTATTGTAGAGGAAACTGTATTTGTGCGGGCCAAGGAAACACAATAGTCAGCCATTTTGTGGTCCAGAGGGCCGATTTCATTGTAGCGATAGCGTGTGTTCCTTGCGGCCTGCGCAGTTCTCTTATCTATGCGTGTGCGTGAGGATTTTGGGTGTGCTGAGAAAGTTGTCTGCTGCTGTAGAATAAAGCCTGTTTGCCGTCGCCGCCTGCTGTGGTTCTCCATTTTGACTGACTCTGCTGCCTGTGTCCTGTCCTTCTACCACTCCACACCATTACACATGTATGTCCAAACATTCAGTACTGTTACTGTACTGTGCTTCACTGCTTGTTGTGTTTTATGCTCTCAGGCATCAACCAAGTCAACCTGCTGGGACGAGTTGGTAGAGATGCAGAGATGCGGGGTACTGAAGCTCACCCAGTGTGTGTGTTCTCCATGGCCACAAACAATGTCTTCACTAAAGCTGATGGTGAGTTTGTGCTCTATGATCATATGAGCTGCAGTTTGTGGACTTTTGCACAGAAAAATAGAGAGCAAGAGAGAGAGAGAGAGATCAATCCTCAAGTAAAGAGAGAGAGAGAGAGTATGCAGACCATGTGTCAAAGCAAGTTGTTTATAAATGTATTGTGGGTTGAACCACCAGCAAAATGTGCACACATGCATCCAGAAATACTTAGCAACCTGCAGCCTTCCAGTGGATCCAACCCACATTCTGAAGTGCTAACCACTATGCCACAGGGTCCAGTCGGTCAAGGCTTCTTTGTCCATCCTCACAAAAGTGACATTGGCAGTAATTATGTCCTCGGCTGCAGCTGCGTTCAGTGTGTGGGCTCGAAAGGAGTCTGGTCCACCCGCCTTGACTGTTGACAGGTCAGAGGTTCTGTGAATGAATCACTGAATCAGTGAATCTGAATGTTCACTTGGCTGAAATGTTCTCCATTAGTTGGTAGGTCGTAGGAGCTTTTGCCCTTGGGGACCAACATTGTTGGGATCTTTTAGTTGCATGATTTGACTCAGTTGCGATGTGCATGATGTGACTCAGTTATGATGTTGGTAGGACTAGGAGTCTTTGCCTTTGACTTTATGGTCTGACATTGTTGGGATCTTCTTTTAATTTGTGAAGACTGCGTGCTTTGACTCATGTGTGATGTTGAAGGACCACAAACCTCAACCCTGGTGGTGTAGACATCCACAGGCGGAGTATTTACTCAGCAAAGCTCTCTTCTCGTTTCCTGAACTGAACATTGCTAAGCCAGGTCTTAATTTCATATTCATGAGGCTTTCCTGTAAAGTTGAAAAGAGATTGTGTCCCACTCAAAGAGTTCTTTAGTCTTTGACTTACCTGCAGTCTGAAAGGAGGTAAGACCTCTTCAAGCTTTTGATTGGCGTGAATCATGGATCCAAGCTGTTTGAACGCCAGCGACAAAGGCATGTTTTAAACTCTCAAAACTGTTTCAGTCTGCGTATGAGGTGTTTGTGGAAGACATAGTTAATGTGAATAAACAGAGCAATTGTTTGGCAAGGAGATCAGTGTGTATTTTAGAAAAATAATTACAAATATTGCTTGGGGACCCTTGGGTGTGTGCAAACTGCTCATTTTTTCTTCTGTTGCTGGGAATTTAAATTCCAAAGTGCTGAGTCCTTTGACTTGTTTAGTGTTAGGGTCAGTTTTATTTAACCTGGATAGACATCTAAAGATAAAGTAGATTGAGGCATCCTCAAAATCTGTTACATCTGAAACAGTAAAAGCTTTAAAAAAATGACACTATTACTATTAGTGTTTCTTTTTTTTCTTTTTCTTTTTTTGAAACCATTTTAAATTTTAAATATTACATTTATAATATATAAAAAAGAAATATATATATACCATATGTTCACACATGTCTTATATCTTTATTTACCTAGGACCTTCAACTACTTCAAGACTGTCTTTCAGATGACTGATCAAAATTCAGTTGATTATTAATGATAATGATTTGAAAACATATTGCGGGTAGCTCAGCTAGTGCTTGTAAAAAGACAGTTGAATTTTTTTTTATGACAAGCACAGTGGAATGAGCTGTGAGTGACAGTTTACTGCAAACTTTCCAGTTTCCTGAGAAGGTTAACTTTCACATGAGTTGATGCATTTTTTTTTTTTTGGAAATGGTCTCAAGTGACAGATATAACTCTTGAATTTCTAATTAATAGCAGGTGCTCAGTTTTAGTGATACATAGTTGAAGAGGCTAGTCTGAAAAAAGAAAAGAAGGAAAAAAAGTAAAGATATTTTGATTCCCACAGTGAGGTACTGTGGACACAAAAATTAGGGTCCCCTTACTCTGTCTTGTCATTTTTCTGCTAATGGTCCATTCTCCTGACTTTTTTCCCAGAAAACTCTCAAATATTTTTCGTTAAAGCCCATTCTTAATTGGGTGAATGTTTCTTCGCAAACCTAGTTGGAAGTATTCGGCGAAGCTAGTTGGTTCTTAATTGGGCGAACTTTTCTTCGCGAACCTAGTTGGAAGTATTCGTCGAAGCTATTCGGGGTCCAAAAAGCTTCGCTCAACATGTTCTGGGAACATTTGCCCTATTCGACGATCATTGCCTCTGATTAGCTGAGAGCAGAGCTCTCCTGTGATGAAGAAAAAATAAAAAAATGGATGATGGTGTCGCTAGGTTCTCCACTCGCTTCGGAGGGAATTTGTTTATTTGTTGACCTGTGGGAGGCGCAGCCTTGTCTCGGAGACCCAGAATGAGATAGTAGTTAGTTGAATTACCCTGTGAGGGATGATGAAAGGATATTGACTTGACTTGATTTTAGCCTACATTTTCGATCATGCTGTCTGCTGCGCGTCTGCCTCAAGTCGGGCTGAAGTTTGCATCTCATTACAAGCCAGTTGAGAACAAAGTAAAGTTTGGACTGTCCGAACCATGTTCGGCGAACTAAAAGTTCAATTAAGAAACGAATCATAGTTCGTCAAACTGTCCGAAGTATGTTCGGCGAAAAAACATTCGCCCAGTTACGGGTTAGGTTTTGATAGGAGATGATAGTTGGTAGGTGGTATGTGCAGCTTGCTGCATATGGCACTAGTATTTGCCATTATGCATTTATATAACATTTTTTAATTTTATATTGTGTCTGTCCATTCCTTTTTTTATATTTTTCTTTAACCTGGTATCGATAAATTAGATGGAATGGTCGGCGATACCAGCATGTCCTAGCCTTATGTGCTATTTTAACAGGGGTAATATTGAAGTGACTAACTCTTCGAAAATTTTGTCTGATGTTTGTGTATGTATGTTTTATGTTTGTAAAGTGATTGGTTTTGTAGATTGACTTGACAGAGGGTTGATATATATATATATATGTGAGAAGAGTAGAAATGTGCATTTGCTTATGACCTGAGTTTGACTGTCCTGAAGTGACCCTGTGTAGTTGACAGGACATTAATCCAATCACTACTACTACTACCCCTTGGTTGAACACCCAAGAGATGACAAAGGTTCTCCTTTTAATTTTAAAGCCTGGAGCAGATCAGAATATAGCCTCACATGCTTTGCCCACTGCCAGGAGTTTCTTCCTTGTCCTAATATCTACCTTCCTGGTCTGTTTACCATCATTTTTTTTCCAAATCCTCTTTCTACTTTTTAGCTGTCAGTTTTGGCTAAAGTACTTTCCCATATATGGGCCCACATAATAAAATTATCACCCTGCTCATAGTCATAGTCACAAATGATTTTAAAAGCAAGTTCCCATTGTGAATGCCTACGGAATATAGACAGTACCAAAACGTGTTATTGTGCGTTGGTACTGATTGCTCTATATAGATGGTTGAATTTTATTTTTAATGTTGTAACAGAGAATTATACAACCTTGTGATTTAGTGATGCGTTTTGAACTGGTGTAAAATGATCTTGAATGTGTGATTCCTCCTGAGGTGACCCAGTGTGGTTGACAGGATGTTTTGTTCAGTTCCAAGAAGTCACGAACTAGCTTGATATTTTGACAACATCATCATTCCATTTCCAGGTGGTACCGTTTCTCGAGTAGACTGGCACCGCATCAGTGTCTTCAGACCTGGCCTGCGGGAAAAGGTGGCTGCCAACTTGAAGAAAGGGTCGGTCTTTTTCAGTTTGCTTTGGATGCTCCCTGTAAACTTTGTGCAAAAAAAGATAGATCTTGTTCAGTTTGCTTTGATAAGTAGTTTAAGTACTCCCTGTTTGTGAAAGTAACTTTGGTAAGTACTCCCTGCTTTGGAATTGGATGCTCCCTGTTTGTGAAAATAATGGTCGGTCTTGTTCAGTCAACTGTGAGTGGTTCTTAGTAGGGGAGCTAGGTCTTGCTCAGACAGTTATCAGTTCTCTTTCTCGTAACAAAATAGTTCACCAAGAAAAACCCTGTGTGTGTGTGTGTGTGTGTGTGTGTGTGTGTGTGTGTGTGTGTGTGTGTGTGTGTGTGTGTGTGTTACTCTGCATGCCTGCATTTGTGTGTGTGTGTCTTCTCAGAAAGTGTGAGTGTGAGACTGGAGTCAGGTTCTGTTAATGCTATGCAGCATTTGTCACAGTTTTTATTTGACCTTCCTCAGAGACCGAGTGTTTGTGAATGGGACGATACGCTACGACGAGTTCACAGATGGTGATGACAACCTGGTGAGGACCACCACTATCCTTGCAAGTAAGTACATGAACTGGAGTAATGGCCATGGGAATTTTTACTAATCAGTGGAAATCCATAACAATTACAAAGTGGTCTACATTCCATTTTTGATTAAAAAATTATTGTTTTTAGGTTGAAGTGTTTCTGATAAAGATTTTTTTTTTTTTAGGTTGAAGTGTTTCTGATCAGAGATTGATAAAAAAAGAGAAAAAACGTTTCAGTGAGAAGAATTTAAAAAAAGAAAAAATTGCAGTGTAAACACATCAGCTTTTTACACTATTAAAAACAGGCCAGTGACCCAAACATTTTGAGTATTCAAACTCTCATGGCACAAGACAAGGGAACTGGAGATTTTGCTCTGACAGTGACAGCGCATATGTTGAGAAGAATAGGTTGAATGGAACCCCACCCACCCCTCCACCCATTTTTATTTGAGTTTGAGGAACAGACTTTGCCACCCACCCCTGATTTTTGGTTGTCTTGAGCAGTATATTTTTGAGACAGTACACTACCCACAAGAGTTTGCATGAAATTCAGCAGGTGTGACCTTGGTATCTCATTTTCTGATATTTGGATGAGCCCCAAACTTGATTAGTCAGCTTCATGAACCTGTGTTTTTTAAATATTTTTTAGACGACTTGTACAACCTGACAAAATGCCACTCATCAAGACGTCATGTACTTTGTGTTGTTCACATGACATTGTTAGCCTGACAGATTGCCACTGACTACTATACTGTCAGCTATCAACTCATGCTGCTATACTTTTGTGGCTTCATATGACCTGGTCAGCTTGACAAAATCCTGCTGATCGCTAGATATATATATATGTAAACTCATGCTTTTAGTTTTATGTACTTTTTTTTTATTCGGATGACCTGGTTACCTTGATAAAACGCTACTTGTCATTGTTTATGAAAGTCATGGCATCATATAGTCTAACCCTAAGTATGTATTGTTATGCTTTCAGGTGGCCTTGTGAACTTTTAAATCTGTATTACAATAGAGGGTTCCGCACTGCCTCCCCCCACCCCTTGCCCCCACCCAAATATGGTCACACAAGCTCAGTGTTTCATCCAAAAATTGGAAAGCGTAGCAAGGACATTATGTATATGTCCTATCGCAAAGGAAATCAAGAGGATATTTTAGAAATCATGACGTGACGACAGAAAATGTAAGTGGTTATATGCAATCTTGGCCAGAAGGTGGTGCATCAGAAGAGAGTTGGGGAAGATGTAGTAGCTACTGTCGTAGCATGATCAGCTTCATTTTTTCAAATGTTATACAAAGCCCTAGTGGACTTCTGTGAAGATGATATCTTTGAGAAATGAACACGGCTTGGTTATAAGCGTTGCCTGCCTTGTCTGACTTGGTAGAAAAGTGTTTGGATGTCGTGCTGATTTTATGACAAAAGTTGGGAAAGTTTTGAAGACATACTGATCTGTCAACTGATGTCCAGTCTCATATGGAACCCTTAAAGCTTCCAATCTGGCCACCACGTGAAAGTTAGGTCTCACATACCTTTGTGGTTTCAGTTGACCTGCTCTGCCTGACCAAATACTCCTTATCACTATCTTTGAAGTGATGAGAGCCTTGGAGACAGGTATCTTCATGGTTTCAGACAAAAAGTGTGACTTGTCACTATCAGTGAACTGAAAGCCTTAGAGTTAGAGACATGTGCGTTTGTTGTTTCAGATGACCATGTGTACCTGCTGCTTATGATATCACAATCTGTGAAAGTTGACACATCATGTTATGTTGTTACTAGTACCTTTGTGGTTTTAGAGGACCTGGTCAGACAGACATAATGCTTTCTGTTTACCATCTGAAACTTGCACAGTTGTGTTCCTTTGCCATTCCAGATGACCTGGTAAACCTGACAAAACGCTACTTGTCAGAAGAAGAAGGAGCGGAAACTGTGAGCCGGGGCTTTTAGTTCGTACTGTGTGTGTACTTTTAGTGCACACAGTGTGTGTACATCACTACATGGTGTTTGAAAGACAAACAGTTGGGACAGATAGATACATGTGTGAGGGAGCAGAATTTTGAGTTGAGTGCACTGTTGGGAAGAGGCCATTTGATGTGCTTAATCAGGCACAACATTGTGTGCTTCCGCTTTATAATGTTCATTCTGCTTCACCCCTCCTCTCCCCCACCCTCCCCCGACCACTCCCCTCCCATTTCCACCCATTTTTATGCATGTTTATTTTTTTCATGACAATGGAAAGCTATATTTTCAGGCGTCTTCAGTAAATACAGTTCTGTGTTTTGTGTGCTTTGCATATTATTGTATGGCCCTCAATGCATTCACACATACACACAGAGTCACACATACACACACACACACACACACACACACACATAGTGTCACACACACACAGTCACACACACACGCAGCTTACACACACACACACAAAACACACACACGCATTCTCTCTCGCTCACTCTCCTCTTTCTCTCTCCCTTTTCTCCCCCCCCCCCTACCCCCCACCCTCCATTCCCCCAACCCCCCATACCCACTTCCAGTTTTGTTGCTAGTGCTTTTGACAGCTTTCTAATTCTATTGAGTACAGTACACTTCACCATCAAAATCCATTTGTCACCTACAAAACAAGAAAAGAAAAAAAGTCTATTTGCTGTTGCTTTCCCCTTTCCCCTTGACGGTCAGTTAAACAGAAGCCAGGCTAGAGACTGCTGCAGGAGAAGGTAAGTGGGATGTGGGAGTGGGTGGTCACAGGGTGGCACCGATGAACTTGAGTGCGGTTTTAATGGGCGGAACTGTTTAGACGGTGGAAAGATGTTGTGTGAGTGTTGCGTGAATTGTGGGATCCTTCCGTGCGCTCTGCACTTTTTTGAGAGGGTTGAGCACCCGGGTGTGTATGTAACTGTGAGTCACAGTCTGGAGTGTGGCTTGACTTTTTTTTTTTTTAATGCTGTTTGCCTCCCCCCCACCCCACTCCCTTTTGAAAAATTTGATAATGCAATTGAATACCCCTCCCCCCACCCCCTTTTCTTTTAATTTGATAATGCAGTTGAATAACCCCCCCCCCCCCCCTTTTTCTTTAATTTGATAATGCAGTTGAATAGGGTCCGAGTTACCTTCCCAAGGACTTACCAGTTTGGAAAGACCTGTTTTTCCAGAACCTATGCATATGTACAGATGTGCTTTGCATGGCATCTCCATGTATGGCATCTCCATTGATAGGCTGCCTGGATTGGGGGACTATGTCCACAAACTCCATTCAGTTGCAAGAATTGTCTTGTCTGTCTTAAAAGACTAATTTCTCTCTTACCCATGTTTACCTGTTTCTGTAAAACAGTGTAATGTAAAATCATCTGTTGGAGAAGACCAGCTTCTCCAGAATCCAGACGACACGTTTACAAATTTATGTACCTGGGGGAAAAAATACACACCTAAGAAAACATAACATGCTGTGAAAGAACCATACCCCTCCCTCCCCTCCCCCTCCCCCTCCTCCCTCCCTCCCTCCCTCCCCCACCCTCCCTTCCCTCCCGCTTTTGTTATTGGGTTTTTGTTGTTTTGTTTTTGGTTGTTGTTTTCAATAAATGCATTTAAAAGTCAGCTCCAAAAATAATATATGTTTGAGAACTCATTTTGATGTGTCAGGAAACATGTCAGCATTCAGTCATTTAATCAAGTGCTGTTTTTCTGACAATACAAATATAATGTGTTTTTTGTTTGGTTTTGATGTGAGGAGGACTGATTATGACACTGGATATTTTTTGTTTGTTTGACGTAAAAAAAAATCATGAAAAAAACTTCGGTTAAATGCTTCTACTAGATTGATTATTGGACTCATTTACTGCACATGTATCACTAGCATGTAGACATTTGTAACACAAGAGATAAAGGTTGGTTGTTTGTTGCTTGTTTGCTTTTTCTTTCTTTTATTTTTGTTCTTTTGTTTGTTTGTTTTGTTTTATTTTTTTACATTTGCCACATTATGTGTTCTGTTTTTGTTTTTTTCCAGTGAGGAAATATTGAAATAAAGATTGCATGATGTGTTAGAAAATTGTCATTTTCAGCAACTTCATATTCAGTCCACTCTGTCAGTTTGTTCTCTCACATACATAGGTACACACTCAGATGCATGCATGCATGCGCACACTCACATGCGCATGCACACAGAGTTGAAAATCCCCCATTTCTACTGCACAATGAGCGCATAAAAAGGTGCTACAGAAAGCACATGTTTGGGTAGAGGTCTGCAAACACACATGTTGGTGCGAAAAAGAGAGTGAAGCTGAGATAACGTACTGCAATGTATGCACAGTTCTGGTGACTAGCTGTTTGTTGGGTTAGGGATTGGTAGTGGCAATACAGCATTGGCCTGGCATTCAGTTCTGCTGTGGCTGGAAAGAGATTAGCTGTGATCTCAGAGTGGCACCTCTCTCTCTCTCTCTCTCTCTCTCTTCTCTCTCTCTCTCTCTCTCTTCTCTCTTCTCTCTCTCTCTCTCTCTCTCTCTCTCTCTCTCTCTCTCTCTCTCTCTCTCTCTCTCTCTCTCTCTCATCAGTAGCTTAGCAAGGGCTAGTTGTTAGACAGGTTTTTGACTGAACCTAAACTACAATCCTTGTAAAATCAAGTGTTCAAGTTCGTCTCTCTCTCTCTCTCTCTCTCTCTCTCTCTCTCTCTCTCTCTCTCTTTGTTTTGTATTTTTAAACCCGAGCTAAGAAGTCTTAAGACTGGAGTTGTTTTTTCCTTCCACCGCAGGACCATTCATGACAATGACCCTGTTTGACCTTTACACTCGCATACTGGTTTCGATGACCTTTGAGTGTCAAGGTCACATGGGTGTCAAAGAGGCAAAACTGCAGGTCTGTTGTATTCTATCAGTAATTTGATTGTTACATGACCGCAGTCAAACTTCACATGTTTCAACTTGTTCTCTACAAGGTTCACGGATACGAGCTTGCACAAACTGCTCAGCATAACTTCATACAGGTGATAACTGAAGTGTTTTCAGATCGCAAATAAAAGAAAGGAAAAAGTTGACCTCAGCTGTCATGTGAGAGACTATTTCGGTCGCATCTTTTAGTTTTAGAATGGGCGGGGCGAGGGAGAACAGCGCACTCACGCACACACCACACACACACGCTCGCGTGCACGCACGCACGCATGAACACACAAAGAGTAAAAAGTAAGCAAATGCAGAAGAAATAATAGGGGAAAAGGAAGACGAGAACACGCACGCTGCCCTCCCCTCTACCTGCCCCGCCCCGCCCGCCCCCCCCCGCCCCCCCCCCGCCCCCGTCCCCGCGCACGCACACAAACACAAGAAAATAATGAGGATACAAAAATGTGAAAAGCAATGCATTCTAACTCTCAATGAATTTGCGCCCCGCAGGGAACAAGCAAAAAACACCAGCGAAGTGAAACAACCTGTTAGCGTTTGGCATTAGTTATGTTTCAGAGAGAATCGAACAGTCGCTTTGACCTGTGCTGTTAACTTATCTTATGCAGACCAAGTTCTTATCCAATCTGTAAACACATCTTAAATTTCTTCGTTCCTCCTTTCCTACTTCATTTGCCTCTTTAATTTACAATACGTGAGTGTACTCACCTTGTTAAAAAAATTTGATGCTTTTTCATCTTCCTTCCCTTCTCCATCCTCCCCTTCCTTTTCTTTCTTCCTCTGCTCCTGTCCTTTATGAGCGAGTTTATTACAGGATTCTCCTCGACAAAATTACTTTCAGTGTTTATTTTGTGGTGAGATGTACTGAGATGACGTGCTGTAACAATTTGATACGGATTTGGTGCACTTCAGCATTGTGGGTGCCGGCCTGAGTTCTGTAGGTCAACTGCTCTCCAGTGTGCGTTTTCTAATTTCCCTTTTAGACCTCTTTCCCTTTCAATGTGAAATTACGATTTGCTTTTGAAGGCATATAGCCTACCAGTCGACATTTCCTTTACCCGTCCCTCCTTCCGCTCCCCCGCCACACACACACTGCCCTCCCACAATTCTGAAATTCGGTTATTTACTTTTTCTTTCAGTACTCAAGTATGTGCAAATGAATTGAATACGTGGAGGACACGTGAGAAACATGCCCGGTATGTGTGTGTGTGTGTGCAATATCCCGCTGTACGTTTTTGTATTTGCAGTATATCTACTTGTATCATACATGTGTGCTCAGATCAGTGTTTGGTCATGTTTGGTTACTGAAAACTTTGGTTTATTTACTAAAATTGCTGTATGTAAATTCTTGCGTGGTTCAGTGGTGGTCGTACGGCCTGAAACCTTTTTATTTTGTCCATTGTATGTGTTTATACATTTTCTGCAGCTTTTTGTACGGCGCATTGTGCCCTAGATCTTGCTAGGGATCATGCGCTATAGAAATGTCCATTATTATTATTATTATTATTGTACTTGTGTTACGTATTTCGAGCGCTGATTAGCTCCCTTATGTGTTGAGCCTTGGAGAAAAAAAACGAAGAAAGAGGGAAGGGGAGGGTGTGGGTGTGTGTGTGGGGGGGGGGGGGGGGGGGAGCGAGAAGGAAGAAGGGGGAGAGGTCAAGTTGTCTCGGTCTGTTGTTCAACAAGGGAACATCAGTTTGTGTCTAAAACTCAGGGTGCTACAGTTCCATCGGCCTGTTACTGTTAAACCTTCTGAAAGCAGTCGGCGGAAGCTGAAAGGTTAGGTTGCCCGAGAAAAGAGAAGTGTCTCCGCGTCGCTAATTGGCTGACAAGGCGGGCACAGAGGCGGGCTGTTCGCGTCAGCAAGAGCGCGTGTTGACTTAGCGCATGTGCGACAGGCCCGGCAGCATCTTGTAGCCCGTCTCACCCTAATGATGGTTTGGCTACTCTGCCTACCGTGCGTGGGTTTCCGCCAGTCTTTTGTTGTCTCGGTGAGGCTTGTCACCTCACCGTCTTCGTAACACATTATATTTATATGATAAATTACAGTTACAGAGGGGCCAATGCACATATTACAGTACGTGTATTTAATTTTGCAGATTACCCGCCGAAAATTTGGTAATCCCCCCCCTCCACTGCCCCCCCCCCCCCACCCCCTCCCCCCTTTTTGTTCTCATCTCATCGTCATCAACATTTAGTTTTGTTATGTAGAGGACACACACACGCAAGCGAGTGTGCTCTAGCCCAATACACAGAGTAACACATACACAAACAAATTGTGTTTGTGTGTGTGTGAGTCTCTCTCTCTCTCTCTCTCTCTCTCTCTCTCTCTCTCTCTCTCTCTCTCTCTTCTCTCTACTTTGCCGAGAGGCCACTACGCGTCTCACTCTATCAACAGTAAGGACGACAGGAAAAGTGACCTCCATAAAGTAAGTATTGTGTGTGGTGTGTGTGTGTTGTCTCTCTCTCTCTCTCTCTCTCCTCTCTCTCTCTCTCTCTCTCTCTCTCTCTCTCTCTCTCTCCTCTCTCTCTTACTTTGCCGAGAGGCCAGCTACGCGTCTCACTCTATCAACAGTAAGGACGACAGGAAAAGTGACCTCCATAAAGTAAGTATTGTGTGTGTGTGAGCTCTCTCTCTCTCTCTCTCTCTCTCTCTCTCTCTCTCTCTCTCCCCTCTCTCTCTCTCTCTCTCTCTTACTTTGCCGAGAGGCCAGCTACGCGTCTCACTCTATCAACAGTAAGGACGACAGGAAAAGTGACCTCCATAAAGTAAGTATTCTCCATCTCCTCTCGCACCTGTTCACGTACTCTCAGCCGTGTGCACGGCCCACTTCTGTTCCGAAATGAAAACTGAATATAGCAACAATTTAAAATCGTTGACACATCCTCTGGAAAACTTGAACCCAATTGCAAAATGAACAGTCACTCGTGTGTGTGTGTGTGATTCCGTCGACCCTTTGGTGGCAAAAACTCATTGACTTTTTTACCTTTAATTTTTTTCTTTTCTTCTCTTTTTTTTTTTTTTTTTTTTTTTTTCTTCTTTTTTTTTTTCTTTTCAGTAACTGCTCCATAATTTCCTTCTTCCTCTTTTTCTTCTTCTTCTTCTTCTTTTCAGTAATTGCTCCATAATTTTCTTCTTCTTTAACATGAACTTGGAATCCCCCCATCGGCCTGTTACCCCCCATTCTTCCTTCTGTCCTTTATTTATTTATTCCGTTTCCAGACTCTTGCACGACAGAAACAGCATTAGGCGTACAAGGCACGGTGTAGCCTGTATTATAATAACACCTTCTGTAGATTGTGCCTTGTGTAGTTTCTGGTCTACGCCAGAAAACGCCGACATGAATTGAAACACGGTAAAATTAGTTGCAGTTGAATGTTCGGAACTCGGTCAAAAACACAGCTTCCTCCAATGTTACTTAATAAGATAGCGAGCACCGGGTCAGCCGAACAGGGAAAATGAATTATGAAGGATGGACATAATGAATGTTATGATTTTGTTGTTGTTGTTGTTGATGATGGTGATGATGATGATGATGTACAGCGCTGGTATTGCGCTGTATAAGAGTTATTATTATTATCAGTAGTAGTAGTAGAGGTGGTTGTAAGACTTTAAAACACTATTTAAGTCTGATTAACGTTTCAAGACCCACAACATTCGCTGTCTGAAGCGGGGTGGGGAAGAAAATGAAGGCGAATGAACCAGAAATGTAGAAATTAGAATAATAGAATTCCTGTCCGTAGGCGAGCACGTGAAGCTATATTCTGACCCACTCAGTCTAGGCTTGAACAGAGAGAAGCTTTGAGAGCTCTAGACCCAAACACCAAGCACTGGTTTACAATATCACTTCCTCCTTTGATGAAGATGCCTGAAAGCGATGCTCGGGGTGTGCTCTAGACCCAAACTCCAAGCACTGGTTTACGACATCCCATTCCTCCTTGGATTAAGGTGCCGGAAAGCGATGCTCGGAGTGTGCTCTGGACCCAAGTTCCAAGCACTGGTTTACAACATCACTTCCTCCTCGGATGAAAATGCCGGAAAGCAATGCTCGGAGTGTGCTCTAGACCCAAACTCCGAGCACTGGTTTACGACATTCTTCCTGCTTGGATGAAGGTGCCGGAAAGCAATGCTCGGAGTGCGCTCTAGACCCAAACTCCGTGCACTGGTTTACGACAGTCTTCCTGCATGGATGAAGGTGCCGGAAAGCAATGCTCGGAGTGTGCCCTAGCCCAAACTCCGAGCACTGGTTTACGACATTCTTCCTGCATGGATGAAGGTGCCGGAAAGCAATGCTCGGAGTGTGCCCTAGCCCAAACTCCAAGCACTGGTTTACGACATTCTTCCTGCTTGGATGAAGGTGCCGGAAAGCAATGCTCGGAGTGCGCTCTAGACCCAAACTCCAAGCACTGGTTTACAATATTCTTCCTGCTTGGATAAAGGTGTCGGAAAGCAATGCTCGGAGTGTGCCCTAGACCCATTGCAATGTCTCTCGACTTCAGTGTCTGCGTCCACTGTACCCCGCCACGTGTTTCTCAAAGCTTGGTTTTGCCAAGCTTGGAACGGGCAATGTCACTGCGGAATCACTGGCCGTAGATTGTCAAACATTGACTAGTTTGGCCTCCGAGCTGCGTCAACTACGCCCAAATAGCAATGCTGTGTGCGTAGTATAAGTAGTCTATTTATAGGCCCGGTTCGTGCAAGCATGGACAAGTGAAAAACAACAAACTGATGATACTCTGGTTATGAAATTGTTTATTCATCTTAATAGTTCTTATTTGATAAATGGCACTGAGACGCAGCGTAGGCGCTTGATTACCATCATGATCATTATTAAAGAATTGGCGAGTGAATCAATATATACACGAATAAATAATGGTTATTAATAATTATCATAAACAAATCGGCGATCCAAGGTCCCGTTTTTTGTTGTTGTTGTCTTGTTTGGAAGTATGAATCCATATTATGCCAAGAGATTTTGTTAACATTAAATACCCTGAGGCCAAAAGTCTTGCCATTCTTACAAACTGTGGCCTCCTCCAAAAAGCAGCAACAAGGGGGAGGATACTCAACCACCTCTTCATTGAATAAAGGAAATCCCTCTTCATAAGTCCATGTCAGCAGGATGCCAAAATTGCACACAGCTAAAACTGACTAACAAAACCAGCTATGCGCCCTGAATATGAGACGGTGGGTATAAACTGCCGACAACACAAACAGTTGGAGGATATGAAGTTTGAATAACGGGCTATGATGAAGATCCACAGCTAGTTTAACCACAGTAGGCCTATCCCAACACTGTCACCACGTTGCGTGGCTAAGCAGGTAAATAGACACGACAGAACTGCATGCATACAAGCAACTGCCCTAGACCATTTTCATGAGCTGGGTCACGGTGGGTCACGAGATCAAAAACGAGGCTAGGTACGTATGCAAAAATAGCGAGGGCGTGCAGAGGTTTTGTTGTCTTTATTAAAACAATGCACAATTTATCTGAACACTTGTCGCGGAGCGCCTCATCCGGAGATGAGCCCTAGGCTCTTCACAATGGCAACTAGTATAGCGCTGTTTTCTGCTTTCGAGCAGACACACTGCGCTTTAGTCGTATGCGACTTTGAATAAGTGAACATCCATCAAGTGGTTACAGCGCTGTTTGGTTGTTATATGGCTAGTGCCACATGAAACTGCTGCTGTCTCGGCGCAAGTTTTGTGTACACCATACAACCATGCACCAGCTTACAGTGTCACTTTTATTCGAAGCTCTGCCACAGAGCTGTCCCCGCTCTCCGGCATAGCCTCCACCGAAGAGGCAGTGTGGATCTCCGTTATCCTGGTGACAGACCTCATAAATATTTCTTTCTTCTTCTTCCGTGTAGTGTCCAGCTTCAACAGTTTGAAGACTTTGACACTTTTAGTACATGCTGGGTTATTTTGGTGTTTCCACAATAGTCCACCGAAGTCTGACTACTATAGGATCTTTAACGTGCGTTTGCGACCTCTTTTTTTTTATATGCGTGTACACACGATGGAACCTCGGTTTATATACTATAGTCTTCTCCCTTGGGAATGGAAAGTAGCATGTAGTTTTTCAGGGAGACCATAGTTAATGGCCTGACTGAATCGTGACGCAACACTACTCGTCTGCTACTGGCAAACTAAAACCACAACACGTAACAAGCAGGTGCGAGAGAGATCAAGACAACGAGAGAGAATCAAGACAGAACAAACACTGACATTCTCGACTTCTTAAGCAAGCCCCGAGAAGGCAGTCAGATCTCGCTGATTAGCAGTTTGGTCGGCACGCCAAGACGTCAAAACAACACAATACAAGAAAGCGACTTTTCGGTCGTTTGATCCCGTTGGTGTTGCAGTGGTGGTGTTTGCTCTTCAAAGGCCCGTGTTAGTGGGGAATGTCGGCTTCGGGTGTTCAGGGTCCGGATGCACATGGTCATCGACACGCAGGCCACGTTCGCTAGATCTACAGCTTACGCCAGGCCCTGGATACTATACTCCGTTCACCGTTCAGAATCACTACTGCCATGCTAACAACCTACAAATAGAAGCAGGGTTAATCTGCGCGTGGCAGACGAGAGAGGAGGGGAGGGAAAGCTAGAGAGAGAGAGAGAGAGAGGTGACTGCTGGCAATCGGTTGAAAGCCGAAAGAGACAAGAGATTAGAATTACGCACAAACGTATGTATTTTTAATGTTTTTATTGTCTCTTTTACTGTACGTTGCTTGAAAGGAAAGATCTGCCGATACTGAATTGGAAACTGAAATACCGTTTTGTCTTGTCAAATATAAAAGTTCTATTTTAACTTCTTGTGTATTTCGATCGCTAATCCAGTGATAGACACATCACACCGCAAAGTAAACTACGCCGCATCACAAACTATAAGGTTAAAACACACGACGTCACAAACTATAAGGTTAAAACATACGACGTCACAGACTATAAGGATAAGACACATGATGTCACAAACTAGCCTATGTCGCAAACTAAGGATAAAGCGCATTACGCCAAGTTAATGTCGCAAACAGATCCATCACGCCTACTCTCAGACGTACCTAGAAATGAGATGCATCATAAAGCAGCTTAAGGATACAGCGCATTACGTTGCAAACTAATACTGATGCTTCGAGCCCAGTCAACCCGCATAGGGTTACATCAGGGCTAAAAATAAACTTCAGTTTATCTCCTGATTATTCATTGGACAAATTGTAAAACGTTTCACAACAAACTAATGATGAAACACACCACTCACAACTAAATGCCAGGACAGCATGGATTATACGAAAGGACACTGTATACGCACGGTGCCACTGGTTTTACGAGTAACCCGTTGAAGGTTACCCCTGCATGTCATTGCTAACGATGGTGGTGATGCTGCGGCTGCAGCTGCTGCTGATAATAATGATCTGTTGTGCCTTTTAGAACAGACACACCAAAATGTATTTTTATCGAATGCCGAACGCCACGAAAGAAAAGGAATGAATGCTCTCTCTGTGTATCTGTCTCTCTCTCTCTCTCTCTCTGTCTCTCTCTCTCTCTCTTCCTCTCTCTCTCTCTCTCTCTCTCTCTCTCTCTCTCTCTCTCTCTCTCTCTCTCTCTCTCTCTCTCTCTCAATTTAAAGCATGTCAAACAAACCCAGGGCGACCTGACAATCCCAAACCATAGACCCTCTTCCCCCCCCCCCCCCCCCCCCCCTACCCTACACCCCCCGTCCCCCTCCCCCCTCCCCCCTCCCCGACTCATCAGACTGGCAAAATTAGGTTGAACAGAAATAGGCCTATGCCATGGCCATCTCTGTCTCATCTCTCCCAGTCAGGGAGACTGTTGATTGTGTGTCTCGGCTCATCCGCCTTTTCTCCCGGAATTCCTTCACTGAGCTGACAATCGGCGTGCACTTAGTAGCCGGGAGTGGAATCATTGTCAGAGGGAGGAAAGATTTGCGGCACTCGTGCGTCCACCCGACCATCTACGTGTGTGTTCAGTATATTACCCTGGTCCACGCACACCCACCCTTTCTTGCTTTGAGGGAACAGGATGCATACATGCAGGCACGCATTGTGTAGTCATACCGACCTCCCCTCTCGCCCACGCGGGGCGAGGGTCCGCACGTGGCGATTTGAATAGACGTATGCACCAACGATAACAAGAGACAAGTGGGTAAATAAACAAATAAGTTAACGAACGCACAGACAAAGAGTTCAGCACATTTAACTCGTAACTAGCGTCAGTGAATCACCCGCAACGTAAGAAGAATCAATGTAAATTCTATCTTTCTCCCCTCCTCCTGCTGTTCTAGAAGGATTTTATTTCTAAAATTCACGGCCAGCTTTCAAAATGTGCTGTTCAAAGAAAGCGTCGACAAGAGGAGACAGAAAAAGAAGAAGAAGAAAATCCAAAAATCACGCTGACCTTTTGTGCGCTCTTATGTGCTATGCACGTGCAACCAACTGAACTCCAACCGCAGGCAAATATAGGCGTGTCGATGAAATAACACTCGATTAAATTGGCATCTATGTATTTCGTTCTCAGCGGGGTGGGCCTCTCCTTTTGTTGAATAGTAGGATTTGTATGAGCGCCGTAGCAGTTCTTTGTGTGCTCTTCTGAAAGAGTCACACAGGAAAGGTCTGATGCTTCCTTTGTGCGTCCGTTGTGCATCTTGAAAAGGTCTGTTTGCTTCAGTCAGTGCATTCGGGATTAATGCAGCGGAGGGCTACAGGTTACGTATGTGCCTTTCTGCACTCTCAAAGAACAAAAGGAGAAAGAAAAGGAGGAAACTCACAGAAAGAAAAGAAGATGGAGAGGATGGGGAGGAGGAGGAGGGGGGAATAGCGAGGATGGGTGGAAAGGAGAGAGGGAGGGAGGAGTTTCTTTTTTTTTCTTTTTTTTCTTTTCTTCTTTTTTTCTTTTTCTTTTTGACAGCGGTTAATTGATTTATCATATTCGTTCACCGTTCTTTCATGTGCTATCTTTTCGTTCTTCGTTCTCTCCCTTGATAGCTTTTCGTTCATCGTTCTTTCAATTTCTATCTTTTCGTTCATTCTTCTCTCCCTAGCTATCTTTTCGTTCATCGTTCGATCAATTTCTGTCTTTTCCTTCATCGTTCTCTCCCTTTCTATCTTTTCGTTCATCATTCTCTCCCAATTTCTATCTTTTTGTTCATTCTTCTCTCCCTTTCTATCTTTTCGTTCTCGCTCTGTCTTTCATTTCGTTCATAGTTCTTTCCTTTGCTGTCTATTTCCGTTCATCGTTCTCTCTTTTTGTATCGTTTTTTCCTCATCGTATTCGTGGCAAGGCCATCACTAGGCTACAATACACGCAGAGCGCATTCTCTATTCAACGTTCGGAAGAAAATTAATCGATCGACAATTAGATTGAAGAATTATTTGTTTATCATCAGGATGATAAAGGGCTCCACCCACCCCACCATACCCTACTGTCTTCAAATCGAGGCTGCTAACAAGAGTGGTCCCAGCCTTCCCACTGGTCCCATGACCATGTAATTATATGCATTCTTACACATGTATGCAAAATTCCACACGGACCTCCGGCTACCGCCAAGTTCTGGTGGACCAGTACTTAACGACACACACACACACACACACACACACACACACACACACACACACACACACACACACACACACACACACACCCACCACCACCACCACCACCACCACCACCACCACCACAACCACCACCGCTACCACCACCACCACCACCACCAACAACAAACCACCACCACCACCACCAACAACAACAACAACAACAACATACAGGAAAAGAAGATGGGGTGGATAGCTCATGCCCTTCCCAAACCTGCGTCCAGCAGCACCAGACGAGCTCTAGCTATCTCACACAAAACCCACAAGGCAAGCGGAAAGGAGCGAGGCCTGCCGAAGAACACCTGGCGCAGAGACCTTGAAGCTGAAACCAAGCCAATGGGTTAAAGCAGTTATAGACGATGGGTCAGGACAGAGGACTCTGGACCTTGAAGCTGAAACCAAGCTGATGGGTTAAAGCAGCTGGAGACGATGGCCTAGGACAGAGGACTCTGGACCATGAAGCTGAAACCAAGCTGATGGGTTAAAGCAGTTATAGATGATGGGCCAGGACAGAGGATTCTGGACCTTGAAGCTGAAACCAAGCTGATGGGTTAAAGCAGTTATAGATGATGGGCCAGGACAGAGGACTCTGGACCATGAAGCTGAAACCAAGCTGATGGGTTAAAGCAGTTATAGATGATGGGCCAGGACAGAGGACTCTGGACCTTGAAGCTGAAACCCAGCTGACGGGTTAAAGCAGTTATAGATGATGGGCCAGGACAGAGGACTCTGGACCTTGAAGCTGAAACCAAGCTGATGGGTTAAAGCAGCTGGAGACGATGGCCTAGGACAGAGGACTCTGGACCATGAAGTTGAAACTAAGCTGATGGGTTAAAGCAGTTTGCGACGATGGCCCAGGACAGATGACTCTGCACCTTGAAGCTGAAACCAAGCTGATGGGTTAAAACAGGTATAGACGCTGGCCCAGGACAGAGGACTCTGGACCTTGATGCTGAAACCAAGCCGATGGGTTAAAGCAGCTGGAGACGCTGGCCTAGGACAGAGGACTCTGGAGAACCGTTGTTGGCGGCCTAGGTATGTCCCAGGAGAACCGATGGACCTAAGTAATCACCATCACTACCAACAGCAAGAATAGCAACAAAAACAATATGTCCCAATCAGAGAACAGCCCTTTGTCACTGCCATTCGCATAATTATTGAGTCTGTCCAGATCGCTGGGAGTAAAGTACAAAACTTTGTTGTGTCCAGATTCACTTCCCACGACAAACCTTCCAGCAATAGTAAACATCCCGCTATGGCAAACCCCATGACTGAAATCCCCAAAAAGCGAAGTGCAGTTACCAGACTGGTGAGAATCACTGCACTTGTAATTGAGTGAATGAATGAATGATTTTTTTTTATATAGCGCATAATTTAACCCCCCAAAGAAACTTCCACACAAAATCTTTCGTGTGTGTTCACAGTGCCAAATACACACAGTGCATAAATGTAAACTCTCGCAAGCTAATACTATCAAAGGATATTCATACCAATAAAGTACAAACAGCCCCTACCCACCCACCCACCCTTTCATCGTTCATAAGTGCATGTAAGTGCATGTATGGTTGCACGTGTAAGTGCGGGGGGAAACGTGGGCGTTATATAATTATTCTCACCTAGCGTTGGGTGAACCGCCAGGTTTTAGCCGGGGAACGCTAACAAACAAAACAAACGACACACCGCCGCGTGGACAGCTTGTCGTTAGTATTGAGTCTCCAACGGCGGTGAAGTTTAAGTAATGGTTCACGCAGAGACGTTTCTTTTCCCAAATCCGTTGGCCTGCCATGCTTTCTGTTCCTTGCCCGCTGTCGTCATCAATCTCCAGTCTCTGTTTGCTGCCCGTTTTAAGCTGTGTAAATTAAGCTTTGTATAGTCAGAATGATCGTGTGTGCGGGTGCCTGTGTGTGTGTGTGTGTGTGTGTGTGTGTGTGTGTGTGTGTCTGTCTGTCTGTATGTGTGTTTGTGCGTGCGTGCGTGCGTGCGTGCGTGCGTGCGTGCGTGCGTGCGTGCGTGTGTCTGTCTGTCTGTCTGTCTGTCTGCGTGCGTGCGTGCGTGCGTGCGTGCGTGTGCGTGCGTGCGTGCGTGCGTGCGTGCGTGCGTGCGTGCGTGCGTGTGTGTGTGTGTGTGAGTGTGCGTGTATGTCTCTATGGACAGGATTTTGCGCTTTACAAATACTTTCATTATTTGTTATTATTATAAGGTAGGATTGCAAGCGTTCGATCACAGACCGACAGCATGGGGGCACAAGTAAAGACAAGGCACAATGCGGGAAAAACGTCCGCGTGATTCTGTATGTTCGTAATCCTAGGTCTGTTTCCACCTTTGTCTCTTCATAATCCTAGGTCTGTTTCCACCTTTTTACCTTCATAATCCTACGTCTGTTTGCACCTTTATATCTTCCTAATCTTACGTCTGTTTCCACCTTTGTATCTTCGTAATCCTAGGTCTGTTTCCACCTTGGTATCTTCGTAATCCTGGGTCTGTTTCTACCTTTGTATCTTCGTAATCTTAGATCTATTTCCGCCTTTTAGATGTAAAATATAGAGCCAAACCATTCAAATTCTTAAGATCCAAACACATAAAAGGTTCAAAATAACGCTGTTTATTAGGACAAAACACAACATGCGAATCCTCGGGCTGATCCCCTTTATTAACCACAAAACGGCACTTAAACGGTGAAAAACGATGATGAAGGAAATGGAGAGCTAATCCACTATCTTTTGGGGGGGGTGAGCTATGTCCGGTGCTTGGAAGAATGTTCACATTCTTCTTTCATGTTACTTAACGTCCACAGAAGCCACTTACAGCTTATTAGGGACGTATTAAGGACGGGTAAAATTATTCAAACTTAACGTTTGACCTCTTATCAAGCGGGACTACAGGACTGAATGAACAACACAGCACAGCCCTCCATCTGACAACCAGATGCAGCACCTGCAGCGCCGTGCCCTCCATCTGACGACCAGATGCAGCCCCGTGCCCTCCATCTGACCACCAGATGCAACACCCGCAGCGCCGTGCCCTCCATCTGACGACCAGATGCAGCACCTGCAGCGCCGTGCCCTCCATCTGACCACCAGATGCAACACCCGCAGCACCATCAGCAGATCATCATCTTCCCAAAACGGACTGGCCACTGCTGACTGCATTCCCACTGCATTGCATAGGTCTATCACACATAGGTCTGCCACACACAATCAACTGCCCATGTGTGACAGGCCCACAAACCCCAGAGAATGTTCTTCAGTACTGGCCCCTATACGAGGAAACACGGACAAAGCATTGGCCCCAAGGATCCATGCTTGCAGAAAGCTCTCGTGCTCAAAAGAGGACCTGGTACAGACAACCAGCTTATAATAATATATTTTTTTAAAGTATTTATAAAGCGCAAAATCTTGTTCGTAGAGACTATTCTAAGTGCATTCACGCACGGACGCACTCACTCACGCACGCACGCACCCACGCACGCACGCACACTCACCCACCCACACACACACCCACCCACCCACCCACACACACACACACACACACACACACACACACACACACACACACTCACACACACTCACACACACACACACGCACACACACCACACACGCACACACGCACACACCACACACACACACACCACACACACACACACACACACACACACACACACACACACACACACACACACACACACACACACACACACACACACACACACACACACACACACACACACACACACACACACACAGAGGAACCTGCACACACGAGCATACTGACTATACAAAACTTAATTTATACACAACTTCATCAATATCATCAAGCTAGATGTTTGAGAACAAATCTGGAACAGTACACTGAAGAAAAAAGAAAAAAGAAAAAAAAGGTCTCGATCAGGAGAAAACTCAAAATATTTTCCGAGCCAGGTCGTTTTTGAGAGTCACAGGAAAATTGGACAACGGTTGATTGTGCCTGTATGAATGAAAGAAATGTCCATTTTTACACCCACGCTCCCCACCAGACTTATTCCCGGCGTGATTTTAGAAAGGAGAAGATGAACGATGGGGTAATTGTGTTTCGTCTGCAACCGAACTGTGGACGACCAATTACGCGGGCTCTTCAAAAATGTCAGTGGCCCACTGCATATTTGCTTGTGCCTGAGAAAGAAAAAGCCCCTCAACATTAGCACACCTCTTCAAAAAGTTTATTAAACATTTTCTACCGCGTGGAATATATACCTCTTTTTTGTCAGTAGCTTAGTGTCAAGATGAGGGTTTGAGGTTTGGGAGATGAGGGAAGGGGAGGGTGGAAGGGGGGGGGGGGGGGGGAAGGGGATTATGTCTAGACGTCGCACTATGTTGTCAGTTTCCGTCTCTCTTTTATATAAGTATGTCCATCTTTGCATCGCACTTGAGGCGACGTCGGCGCCCGCCTGTTTAGCAAACACCCGAACCCATCTTTAACTGATATACAGGAGTGAAAAAGGTTCTGAAGGATCTTCACTGTTCAGAGTGTGTTAGTTCGCAGCCGTTCTTAACATGCACAGCTAGCCTATCTCAA